>LD351798.1:2839-23393 GCA_001465055.1 Ptychodera flava | reverse complement strand
CAGTGCACAAAGCATTGAGTGTATTGATATCAGGTAGAATGGAAATGAAGAGGGATAACACTTTTGTCCTTTTGAATGAGTTTTGATTATGAGCATCAGTTGTGTGAGTACGAGGCACTAAGATGTTTTATATTTTGCATTTTACAAGTTATCTCATTTGATGGGTGGAAATAACATGTTTTTGAATGAATTTTATGAAGTGTGTTCCACTTTGTCTCCACTCATAGTTTTACAATGTTTGAATTATCACTCTGTTGACTTTATGCCAGTCAGCTGATTGGTAGAAATAATTTATCAACATGGTATTCCACAAAGATTTAAGGTCCTACCAAGCATTTACACAGTTGTACGCTAGAGTTAAACTAGCGGTAACATTTGATGATTTTTTCACTATCATTATGCGTTTTGTGTATCAATCGCAAGTTCTTGGTCTTTTAAACACCACAACTATTTAGGTCGTCAACACAGCATGATCCATACATGTAAGATGCATTGTTATTGTTTACATTTTCATTCTAAACCAGAATTCACTTGTCAATTTACAATTACAATGCAGTTTACACAGGTACAGGCTAAGTTGACAAGTATAAAACAGTATTTCACCATGCTTTGGTGAGAAGAATAGGAAACTCTTCAAAAAGTTGACATTAAAACAAAAATACTGGAAAAACTCATCACAATTTACAGCTACTGGCCGTTTAAAATAAAAACTGACTGTTCCCTTCCGAAATTTTAGGCCTCCCGCAAACTGTTACTGCAAATTTGCCGCAAGCTTTGCAGTAAATTTGCAGCAAACTATTTGCTGCAAATATGCGGGTGGTTCATTTTTCAGATGCAAATTAGGTTTCTTGTGAACTTGCTGCAAATATGCAGCAAACTCCCTGCCGCAACGTTGCTGCAAACTCTTTGCAGCAAACTTGCGGCAAATTAATTTGAATGTCACTGAAAATTTGCCGCAAACTCCATACAGCAAATTATTTTATTTGCGCTGACCATTGTTTCTCGTGAAACTGGTATTTCAGAGTTTAGTTGGATAAAACACATCTTGTGCTGTCCACAGTCCGCCAATATATAAATATTATTTATCCAACTAAACTCTGAAATACCAGTTTCACGAGAAACAATGGTCAGGCGTCAGCGCAAATAAAGTTATTATAAACAAAAAGATGACAGAGAAAAAAAGGTTAAATTCAATGGTGGTACAATTTATTTTATATGCCATGTTCATTTCATGCCACATAAGTGTCATGATCATGTCAAGATTTTCTTTTGACTTGAGAAGTTTCATGTAACATTTACATTACTGTCAAAGGCTGCGATTTGGCTTTCTGTTCTCTGAATGTCTTGTCCCCTTTAGTGTACCAGCAATGGATTCTGAAAAATATAAATCATTCAGGGAAGAGTGTAAGTCTTTACCGTTTGACCAAACACATCGTCGTAAACCACGAACCTCTTTACGGCAACAGCTCAGCGCTACCCGTCAAGATTTTTGCGTAGGTCAGCGGAGCAGAAATTATTGCTCTGGCTTGCGAGAATGACCAAACATTGTAAATTTCATGAAAGAAATCGATAATTATTTGAAAATGAGACAAAATGAAGTTGAAAAATTGAAGCAGAAAATGCATAAATATTCATGATCGAAATTAAATTAATCATGATTAAAATGTCCGACAGCGGACAACTCGCCGTATGTTGTTTACATACACGACGGCGACAATCTGCAAAAATCTCAGCACTTACTGTTAGTAAGTAACTGTTGTGAATTCAGTATGAATCAGTACTCAACGAAAATTTATCTTTAGGTAAAGATTGCAATACAACGATTACAGAACATAATTATAGCGATCGTCATACGAATGGTACATTGACTTACATTTCTGAACGGCTCGCAGACGCTGGACGATTCCCGGTCCGGTTGCAGGTCTCATCTCACCGTGCTGTGTGTAAATATACCGTACTCAGAAAATATAGTCGGCATCTTTACTGCCGCTCGCGTTCACAAATTTAGAACTCCGCCTGTCCCTGGTACTGTATACACGTTTTTGCAACTATGTGATATCATTTGGCTGGCGATTCCATAGAAAGATCACGAAATTGTCCACTAGAAAACTCCCTGCTCACAAGTACGCAGCCGACACTGGCCGATGGTATACTAAAATCTAACTTCGCGCCGATCAAGCCTCATGACGATAACGGAAGTGCGATCTATAAATCATTACGCGATTGATAATGTAGTCCCGTTTTTAAATGCTGAAATTGACTCTACATCTGCACCAATCCGTTATATTTCATACCTTATATAGCATTTAATTTATTAGTTTAATGAAAATGGTTATTTTTATCATAGAAAGACTAAAAAGAGAGTAAAAATTCTTTCAGCACGAAGAATCAATATCAATGCGCGAACTGACCTTGATGAACCGTGACCGGAGAGTGTAAACATGTCGGCTGCTCGCAGCTGATACACAGGACGTGTTGGACGTTGGTGAAGCGGCGCTTTGAATTTTCGTACAGCGACTCGGGATGGAGTGTAATCCTAAACCTCAAATTTGTGCTCGGCAATATCTAACGCTGAAAACATGGACAAAAGCCTTTTACCTCGACCCATGTTATCAGAAGGCGAGATTTTGTCAGCGGCATCGATGGGACAGACTGTAAGCTGCAGTGCATTGTACATACCGTATACATGTACTATATTGATGGGATGAATAGCTTGGAGCACAGCCACTACTCTGCTTGGAGGTAGTAGCGGAAACATTACTGTACAGATTTGCAGTAACAAAAGTCTACGACGTGTCCTTACAGACCATCATCAAACGCGCATTTCGTTCGAAATTGTTTGCATTTTGGTATCATTCGCAGAAAATATAGGGTGTAACTTGCAAGACAGACAAGTCCCTGTTTCAAAAATTTGTTTCCCTAAAAATTCAGTTTTCGATCCAACCATAATTTACNNTTGTCAAAGGGCACTTTTATTACATCATGTCACTACAGTATATACTATAGATGCACTCTATATCCATGCAATGCTTTCACCAGCATAACTGAAGCTGTTCATTATCTTGCATTACCAGTTATTATAATTTAAAAAGTGGATTGTCTGTTATGAAATAAAGGAACATAAAATATAAATGAAAGATCAATTTTATGTTGCTTACACATGACTGGTCACGAAGTGCAACAGTACTCAGTGTGTAGTGTGTACTCCCTGGTAACGAAATAGTGGGAAATATGTCAATCATGTGTTGCTGCATATTTGCAGCAATAATCTGGTTTGCCGCAAATTTGCAGCAAACTGACTTAAGGGTTTGCAGGAGGGTCACATCTACCTGCAAACTTCTGCAACTCCTTCCTGCAAGCTATATGCTTGCTGCATATTTGCAGCAAACTTACGGCAAATTTGCAGTAGAAATAATTTTCGGTAAGGGTGGTCTGATAGCTTTGAAATGTCACATGGAAGTTCCTACAGTTGAACTTAATGTGATATTTTGAAATTATGATGAAATCTGCAATTTTGTATTTTTGGGTCAATCTTTTCCATTTTTGGTCAAAAAATGTGTTCCTCAAAAAGTACTGGTCTGATAGCTTTGAAATTTGGTATTCAGGTTTCTACAGATGAACTAAGTAATTTCTGATGAGATCTGTAAGATTGTATTTTTGGGGCAATTTTTGCTGTTTTTGGTAAAAAAATGTGTATTTCCCAAACTACTCATCTGATAGCTTTGAAATTTGGTATACAGGTTCCTATAGATAACCTTAATGATCTCTATTGAAATTATGATGAAATCTGCAATTTTGAATTTTTCGGGCAATTTTTTCCATTTTTGGTCAAAAATGTTTCCTCAAAAAGTACTGGTCTACTAGCTTTGAAATTTGGTATACAGGTTTCTACAGATAGACTGAGTAATATATATTGTATTTCTGATGAAATCTGTAATTTTGTATTTTTGGGGTAATTTTTGCCATTTTCGGTCAAAAAATGTGTTCCTGAAAAAGTACTGGTCTGATAGCTTTGAAATGCCACATGCAGGTTCCTACAGATAAACTTAATGTGATATTTTGAAATTATGATGAAATCTGCAATTTTGTATTTTTGGGGCAATTTTTGCCATTTTGGTCAAAAAATTTGTTTCTCAAAAAATGCAAGTCGATAGCTTTGATATTTGGTATACAGTTTCCAAGGGATTATTGCAATATATGATATATTAAAATTATGGTGAAATCTGCAATTTTTATTTTGGGGGCAATTTTTGCCATTTTTGGTCAGAAAATTTTATTCTCAAAAAACTACTTGTCAGATATCTTTGGTTGACATGTTTTTAGGGATGATCTGATGTGATATATTCAAGTTATGGTGAAATCTTCAATTGTGTATTTTTGCAGCTATTTTAGGCACTTTTTTCTGGCCACTGAAATGAGCTATCAAAGATTTCCACCTTCTTCATCAACATGTGTCAAAAATAGTTATTCTCTACATGTGTCAAAAATAGTTATTCTCTACATAAACACAGCAGAGCTATATCGGCTGCTAGGTCGCTTGTTTTGTTCAAGACGTGGATTTATTTGTCTTACACATCCATGAGGAAACCAACACATTCAAAAAAGTAAGTCCTGGTAACGCTTGCACGCCTTTTGAATAGAAAAAAATTTCTCCTCATGACATTTGCTACATTGTCTATGTGTTTTGTCTGTAAAAAACGTCAGTGGCTGTGTTTATTTTGTCACTCGGCACAAGAGAGAGTCCACGCTGACTTCGTTTTTGCTGTAATAAGCTAAAGCTTTTGTTACATTGTAACTTACATTGACTACAAAAGTACTCTGCATTGATAGAGACATTCTTTACCAGTTTTATAGTTATTGATTGTTGTTCCGATTACATATTCATTTTTCACCTTTAAGATATTAAACCGATTACCAAGACTTTTTTTCATTTTGATGTTTGATTACTGTAGTCTATGGTTTAAGTGGGATACCACATTGTTACACCTTGATCTTTGGTTTTTGCATAATTCTATATTTTCTCGGTGTGAAAAATTTTCATTTGGGGCTTCAAAAACAGCATGTTATAATACTTAGCTAGCCACAGGACCTAACAGTACAATTAATATAGAGAAAAGTGTTTAACCCCTTGACTACCAAGGCCAATGTATTCCTTTATACCAGGCCCCTTATGTAAATATTGATAAAATCTTGGGTGTGGTCATTGTGTGATCACTGCTTAGAGTAAAAATTAAGTAAGTACCAATAAACCATATATTTTCTGAATCAGCACGAAATTTCCCACTTTTCCATACATAAATTTTGTATTTCCAGGTCACGTGACTGATCACATGACACATCATGTGACCAGAGTTGGCAAAGAATATGAATATTTGAAGCATCAGGACGTGATTTGAATCCATAAAATGACGCAAATTTGATCATGAATACAGTTGCAATTTTCATGGCATTGTCTTTACATATATGTAATAATAATACCCTTTACTTTATTTATAGATGTACCTATTTTAGATTTTTCTCACAAAGGCAGAGTAAATGAACCACAAACATCAGCATCTGACATGATTCTGTATTTGAAGATCAACACATTTTATATTTGTAAACACCTGCTTTATGTCTTCCTTGCAGAAACATGCATCTAAAATGGTTATGATTTATCAAAAAATAATTCACAATATTTAAAAATACATTTTAGGGAACAACATATCACATGACCAAACACATGACCTGTCATGTGACCAGTCATATTGATAATATGACTGCTATAAAACTTCACTGGCTTATAGTAAAAAATTATATTTCCTCTATTGTCATTCATGAAGATTGCTATTAATAGAACATATTTACATATAAATCATTTGTTTCCAATAAATAAACATGTAATTTCATTCAAAAAAACAAACCATAAACATCTTAGCGATCGTCCGTACTTCTGAAAACTGTAAACAATCAGCGCGACGCTTCAGTGATCAGCCTGACCTTTCAGGGTCGAGGTCATGGGTCACAACATTTGCTTCCAGATTTTGGCCATACTCGGACGTACGGGGGCGCAATAACATTCAGGCCAAATCGAATTACATCAATCTTAATAGCGCTGCGTGCAGACGCCGAAATTACGGAGTTTTTAGCGACAAAAACGAAGCAAATATGCCTTTTTAACTGTGCCGGATATTTCCGGCACTCAAGGTATATGGTAATTCAATATGGCGCCGGATATATCCGGCGCCATAGGTAGTCAAGGGGTTAATATTTTTAAGTGTCTGAACCCTGACAATGAATGGAACATAAAAGTTTGAATTTTACTACTGTTTTATTTAATGCTGCAAATTGTGAACTCCGCAGTCACAAAAAGGAGTTAGGACAGTGTGCACACTTGCTTTATTTCACAAAAGTCAAAATATTTCTGTATTTCTGTTTTTTTTCTGTTTGATGTTACTTAAGTTTTCATTCAATTTAAACCTGATATACAAGGTTAGTAGTTGTACTTTCCAAAATCAATATCACTTATTGGATCTGCTCTGTAACCTATCATAAGAGCTTTCATCCATTGTGAAAACAAGTGGAAGGTTCACAGCAGCAATTGATAACACTGAGTCAACCAAGGCCCTACTCGCCATGCAAGGTTTCCCCTTATACAAGGGTGATGTCATTTGTCAGATTGCTGGTGTCCACTAACATTTTGTAGCATTCAATTTTGAAAGTTGTATCACTGTACATTAGAAATATCAGTTGGATAATATGTATGAAATGTATGCTAATGGAATGTAATTTTCTCTGTGCTAAGTTTATACGAGACGAGACTCATGCAATAATTTCAAAATTCAATATTATTCTAAGTCTCACTAATAAATAAGCAGATCACCTCTTACTTAAATAGCTTTTCTTTATTGTATCACCATCAATATGGGTTTAGAGAAAAATTTAGCACAAAACTGGCAATTGTAGATTTGGTTCAAAAGTTAAGTGATGAAATTGACAGAGGAAGAACAGTTATTGGGATATTTTTAGACTTGAAAAAAGCTTTTGATACCATTAATCATAGTATCTTAATCGACAAATTATATGCATATGGAATATGTGGGGTGGCCTTGGATCTTTTTAAAAACTACCTCTCCGATAGGAAACAACTTGTATGTGTTAATGGGGTTCAATCCCAAGAACTTCCAATTACCTGTGGAGTCCCACAGGGGTCTGTACTGGGACCCACTCTTTTTCTCATTTATGTCAATGACCTGGCAAAGTTACAGATTTCTTTGATAGTCACCTATGTGCTGATGATACTAGTTTATTTCATTCTTTTGACTCAAGTGAAGTCATAAATTTACATTATGTTAATGAAAAGTTACAGCATGTAGTTGACTGGTGTAGTAATAACAAATTAACAATAAATACAAAAAAGACTGAGTATGTAATATTCCGGGGTAAAAATAGACTAGTACAATGCCAAGACATAATCAGTATTAAAGGGGAACACATTTATGAAGTTCAAAGCACTCAATACATTGGGTCTGACCTGGATAATAAACTTACCTGGAAAGAACATACAAATAAAGTTAACAAAATAATAAGTTCTAAGGCAGGTATATTATATAAAATTAAGTACATTGTCCCCCAACCAATATTGTTACTACTTTATAATTGTTTAATTTTACTACATATCTCTTATTCGTTAGAAGTATGGGGGAATACGTACTCAACTTGCCTTAAGCCTATATATCTTACCCAAAAACGAATAGTACGTACTCTTACAAACTCCAACAGATTTGAGCACACACAACCATTGTTTCATGAGTTGGAAATTCCTGATGTCTTTAAGCAATATACTTATCAAACTTTACTTTTTGTTTATGATAATATAAGTGGAAATTTTCCTCCAGACATTCCTTGTTACTTTTCAAGCATTCAACATCTGTATCCTACTCGGTCGAAAGACAAGGGAAATCTTCTCATCCCTAAATATACCACTAATATAGGACAGTGTTCAATGAAATACTCTGGTGTTACACTCTGGAACCAAATCCCAGAAAGTATAAGATCTTTAAGATCTAAGTCAAAAGTTAAAAGAGACCTAAAACGTCATCTCTAATTTATCTGACAGGTTTCTTCTCTTTCATGTACATTTTCTACAACAAAGTTTTATAATTTATGTACTTACATTGACATAGAATTTATTTCAAATATCGAGGATAGGTCACAATGTTCAACATGACGCCCTATGGCAAAATGATAGATTCAGCAATTGTGAATGGTAGGGGGCTGGACTCGATTAGTATGATACTATTTTCTAGTCCCTACACAATTTACTAATCCTTAATGTGTCTGTATTTTTCTTTTTCTTTTCTGTTCTATTGGGAAATAAATATCCTTATCCATATCCTTATCCTTAATAATGATCAGTAAATGTGAATTTGTCTTTTAGGTCAGCAACCTACACCTGATACCGAGTTCAACACTCAAAGCCTTGATGACTTTAGAAAGCTGCTTCACAAAATAGCTGGAGGCTTGGGAAAAGGTGGGGAAACTGATTCAATTGTTTGCTGTAACATTTTCAGTAAATACATATTAAATGCTGAAACATGCACCATTATATCCTAAGACAGTTTTTCAACTTAAAGTCAGAATGTTGTTCAGCCTCATATATTTAATCAAACTATGTATCATTCATTTGTAGTTTCATCATGGTTGAGGACTGTGCCAGGTGTTATCATGACAGTTTGGTGTTCGTGCTAAGATTTTTTATTTACAAAGTAGCCTTGGTTTGTGGTTGTGGCTAATTCATGCCAAAAACTGTTAGCCACAGCAAAAATTGACTAGCCACATAATTTATATATTACACAAAATGCACAGATGTGCAACTGCTGTGACACTTTTATTCAATGTAAACAAGTTTAAATACCAATGGGACATTTCTAAACATACTTTAATGTATATAGGTTCCCTATCAAGGAGTGAGCAAATCATTTTTTAGTCACTACCCTTGGCTAGTAGCCAAAAAAATTTGCTATTCTGGCCTGTTTCCGCTAGCCTGTCTGTGACAAACTGCATATGTTAAAGTTCATGGTTTCACTGCCTGCTCCCTAACTGCAAACTGTGAGGAAAAAATTGTCTTTGACCTGAAGATTTTTGCCCTAAATTAATGAAAATTAATTGTGATCCAATAAATAATCCTTGTAATAATTGCAGAAATAAATGAAATTACAACAACAACCAAAAAAACCCACAAAATAGTGAGGCATGCACATGCTTTCAAGTGTTTTTGTCGATCACGATTTCTGATGGTGGCTGAGCTGTTAACTATGTGTTGTATGAAAAGCAGGGTTTATGATGAGGAGTCTATTTGTTGAAAGGGAGGAGCAAGTATCACGAAGGTGTACAAACTCATTACTTTACATATGATTACCTTATTGATAAAAGAAAGCAATAAAGGATGACAAAATAATGGAGAATGAAAGTTCAAGTGATGGAAAGGCAACTCAAGCCAAACTTCTTTGCAGTATTTTAATCCTCGGTCCCTCGGTCCTGTTGATTTTTACGTAGGCTCTTGATGTTAAATCATATGGACTGTGATATGCATAACTTTTAGTCTATTTTCAGATTAAATTCAAGCTATAATTTCTCATTACTATGTTTTCTTCATTGCATATGTTGTTTTAATTTTAATCTGGGTGAAGAATTTTATGTCAGTTACAGGATTAGGCTCAGAAACCATCTCTGCGTTCACTTTGCTTTTCACCTAAATTACACAATTCCGTTTGGCTAGTATTAAAGCACCAAAAGACAATTGCTGTGTGGTAAAAACTGCTAGCCCGTGACTTCTGCCTAGTGGATTTGCTCACTCCTGCATTCTAATCCCATTCTAGTGTTGGGAGTGCTTCATGGGTAACTTCCAGAATAGAGAAATGAAAGGCGTACTCGACCAATTTCTTCAATCCTCAAACGATCTTTATTAATAAAACCGACGTTTCGGCAATACACAGATTGCCTTCCTCAGGGTAAAAACTAATAGATAAAAGCGGATAAAATAGAACGTGTCAAAGGAAGGTGGAACGACTACAGGAAAGTAAAATCATGATGACAAATCCTCACAAAGACTAAAATAGGCGATAAAAATACAGTACTCAGAATAAAAACACTGGAATGATGTAAAATACAGGAATAAAAATGAGAATGTGAAAATCAACATAGCTAAAATGGAGAAGGGACTCTACTATCCAGAATAAGCGATCACAGTTGAGTGATCAACTCGACAATGCATCCAAACCATTTTGGGGCAAAAATTCAATTCACAAGCATGGCTCACTGAATGACTTTCAAAAAATATTGCCAAAATGAGTTGTACTGGCATTTTGCAAGTTTGGCGAGCGCTAGCGCAAACACTGTGACTGTTATCATTTCTTCACAATCCAAGGGATTGCACATGTTTTTTGCAACAGCGTGTAGTTACAATGATAAAAATGTTGTTTCATATTCACCTTTTGAGAAACATCACGTGGGCCCTAAATTTACTGATGCCCTACTCATTTTGCTCAACAATAAATTTCAGCTCTTTAAGAAGGAAGCTGATTCAGACTAAGCTTTGTCATCTCATTTCTGAAATTTTCCTTAACACATGATTTTCAGGCATATACAAGGGGATTGCTGACCAAGTAATGATGATGCAAAATAACATCTATATTACAGAAATTACAACAAAATCTATCGCAAAAACTACTGTATTGGCTTCCCAGATGATTCCCAATCTTTGTTGTCCCTTCCTGCTATTTTGTCCCATCACATATAATTTACTGGATTGTAATTTTGACTTCCTTTCTATGTAATTTAATTTTTCTTTGTTGTACTGTTCAGTTTGTAAAATGAGTGCAACCTTTTGCAGATGAAGTGAAAAGGCTGAAATTCCTGAGCAGAAAAATGAGGTCCAAGAAGGGAGAAGTGGAAGAAATCCAAAAGAGAGATGCTGAGCATATTGATGATGCCGAGGATCTATTCCAAATATTGCTTGACAAGAAACTAATAAGTGCACATAATACAAGAGTCCTGACTGAGTTACTGAATGAACTTGGCAGACATGATCTGGTGCAAAAGATCCACTCTTTTCAACATATCAATCCTGTTCAGCAGAACATCATCCCAGGTACTTTTTTGAAACACTTTGAAGTGCAAAAACATCCAACTTCATGATCACTTAATGCGTAAGAAAACTGTACCCATCAGTTGATGTGTATGATTGGATGAAAGACATGCTGAGATCCACTGTACAATTTCTATCCAATCAAAATGCAATGCATGGTTTTAACTTGTACAGCAACGAATACACAACAAATGTTTACCACTTCAATGGACTCTTAGCTTCTGTCACAAACCTACAGTTCTGAAAGTCAGTTTGACCATATAGTAAAAAGGATGTAACTATAATGCTTATTAATGGTTTAGAAATACTGTGTGTCGAGGTTTGAATTTAACAATTAAATTATCTGTTTAGGTATAGACATGACTGCAACAGTCATGTTTACACCTTTATATATGTTTTGAAATTTTAATATCTTGCTAAATATAGTTTATGCTGATCTGATGAAATACAGTCTATTCAAAATATGTAAAATATAAACCTGCAAGGCTATGAAAAATTGTCCTCGGTAAAAGATTGACCTTTGTCACACTCTTATCTCAGGTGTACTGGTGTGGTCAGAGAGTCAAAAGTTGAATGATAAATGCATTCCCTTATAATACAAAAAGACCTGCTAAAGGTCACTGAATATAACTCTTATGTACAGTCAAAAGTACAGGCATACAGCCAAATACATATTAAGTGAATTGCATTCCCTGTCAGAGGGCTTGGCTTATCAGGATCTAAATGTCATGGACATCTCTTTAATGTGGAGTAAATTCATGTTGTGTGCTGGAGTATTAAATTTTCTGGTTCAAGTCGAGTTACAATCAAAATCTTGCAAAAACAGCTAGCACCTAGTTTTTGGTAGCATCAACACAAAAAGTGTTGAGGAAACACTGGGCCGTACCAAATTCTCAAGCACTAGGGTGCACCAAAAGTGAAACCCTACGTAGCACCCATACCACACCCCACACCACAACCCAAACTCCCCTAACCAACCACTTTGTAGTCAAGTGGTGCATTTTAGGTGTATAGATAATCACATCCAAATGTCACCTCTTCTCCCACTAACTGGCTGGGCATGATTTTCAAAATTCTAGACAAGATTCTAAAAAATTGTCAATATTTTAACAAGGAAATTAATCGTACAAAGCTACCGGTACATGAAGGGTGAAACTATGGCAAGTAAAATAAGGGAAAAGAAATGCTCCACTCAGGAAAGTCAAGCATTATCATCTTCAGTTTCAGTATGATTGTGTGAAACACCCTGGAAGGCAAAGATCGAAAAATTTGACATAAACTTGCAGTGGGTTCGTGGAATATTTGAGGGTGAAGAAACCTTAATTGATAGCACAAGTGAAATATAGACGGAACATCATCAGAATATTTGTATTGTAGAAAATCAGCTGGAAATCACGACAATATTCAACATACCACACAATGAATTGAGCTGTGCATATAAAATCACTACCAAAGTTCCCTCCAACCAGAAATTTGAAGCGGGAAAATGACAACATTGACACCATTTCAGAGATTGACCCTCTATCTTTTCACTTTTTTGATGATGTTGATGATGATGATATTGTCAAAGAGACACCTCCAACCAGATGATACCATTAAGTCCGAAAGGGCAACCCTCTCTTGAAGTGCAGAGATATTTGGACAACATTCATTGTGAATTTATATGCCAGAGCCCTCAGGAGGGATCAGCTACAAACTTACTGAATGGTCCATCAAATGGCCTTGAAATGGTCATTTTTTTGGATGAGCTTTTCAAAATATAGACGATGGTGGCTGACTAAATATCAAGGCATAGACACTTGAGAAAAACGTTTTCATCGAGGATCTTTGTTCAAGGCATCGTTCTTTTGATCAATGTTGTTAGAACAATCCATTTGAGTCATCTGCTGGGTTATTAACATGTTGCACCCTATAAGATTGATTGAATTATCATTTTCAAATTGAAAGTTCTTCATTTGACTAAACAGTGTATAAAAATGACACAAGACATGATGCTATCTCATGATGCTATATATGATAGTATTTTACTTAATTTTAGTTTTTATTTGACTGTTGTGTTTCTTTTAATGAACCTACATGGAAATGGTTTGTCCAATTTATCAGATCACCATTGATTGCCGCAAAGTTCACCATCAGCTGCGTGTCCTGATACCACTCCAAAATGGAAAACAAAGTTTGGCTTAAGAAGTTACTGTGGCACATTGGTATACGGCTTGATAAATTGGTTGTAAATTACCAACTTGTGCCATCATAGAATAATACCCCTAACTGTAATACCAGTAACTGTTGTACATGAATGCTACACTTGTATGTGCACGATTGTGAATTATGAACAAGGTCTGAAAATTTCAAAAGTATGACATATACCAGAATTTTGACTTTGATGACAATGTTTTGTGTTGTATTTTATAATGTTAAAAATTGCAAACTCTTATGAAAACAGAAACTAATACTATGCAACAGCTAGTGGTTATGAGATTGTAACAGTGGAATCACATCTGTGGGACAAATGTCTCATGCATACATTCACCATCGTATGGCCATAGCAATATCTAGCCAGAAATTGCATGATATGTAAATTGCCTCATACAAACCAATGCATGTGAAATATTAAGGCCTGTTAATAGAGCTCTGCCATACAACCCTGGCATATTGTAGTGACTGACATCATTGAGCATTCCAGGGATCAGGACCTCTGTGTTGTTAGTATGTTTAGAAGTGGTGTTCAAGTTGTATTCAAGGATGCATTACTCTCAATATCTTGCTCACAGCCATTAGTTTTCTGTGGTGTAGCGATATTCAATTGCACCATGTGAAATATGCTGTTGGAGGAGGACACACATAACAACATTCTGTCAGAATTTGTAGTTTATAGCCCCTGGAACTTGATCATAACTAAATCTATGCATTTTTCTTTTTCTTATTCCCAGAAAATATATCATGGTTGCGAGAACATTTACAAGACAAATATAAGAGGCATTTTCAGCACTTCAAACCTATTCCATGGAATACAGCTATGTCCATGAGTCTCACAGAAATCTACACAAGACTGAAAGTTATAAAAACTGACAAAGGATGGTGGTTTAATGAACCTTTCATTAAAAATGAGCTTGAAATTTTTGAGAAGAAAAACAAAAATGAATTACCTCCAGGACGAATAGCAATTGAAGGTGCTCCTGCTATGGGTAAATCAACATTCTGTAGGAAGTTAGCATATGACTGGGCATGTGGAAAGTTACCACAATTTCAACTTTTATTTTTCTTGGAAATGAGACATGTTGCTGATAACAAGAAATTATCCGATATTATTTTCCACCAGTTACTTCCTGAGGATGCAGAAATAACAAAAGATGTACTCTCCAATTATATTGAACAAAACAAAAAGTCAGTGTTGTGTTTGTTTGATGGATTAGATGAAATGGCACCCATTGCTAGAGAAGAGTCAGATATTTCTGCTATTATTTCAGAGAAACTCTTGTCCAAGTGTACAGTGGTCACAACAACACGCCCTGTCGTGTTGCACAGCTCTCTTAGCAACTGTCACGTACGATTTAGAATTGAAGGTTTTACAACAGAAGATGCCATCAACTTTATCAAAAAGTATTTCACACTTGTTGGAAAGAAAGAAGACGCTGAGAAACTTATCTCAGAGCTAAAGCTTGAGAATGTAAAACCACCACGTGACAGGTATCTGTCATATGGTGATTATTATGATCATGATGATTATGACTACTCAGACAGTAAATACGATGATGATGATACACCAGGTAGCCACATCAGATATGATTTGCTCTGCAATCCGTTACATATTACATTTGTCTGTTTGCTTTGGGAAGAGAAGAAACACATTCCTACAGGCAACATGACAGATATTTATACAGAGATTTTGGATTGTGTGTTGAAGAGATATTGCTGTAAGAATGGCAAGGAACTTGTTAACGAGAATGTACCTCAGGATGTAAAGGATGATGTGGATGAGTTAGCCGAATGTGCATATAATGCTTTGTTAGGTAATGATATGATTCTGGAAGAAGCTGGCTTGAGTGAAACAGTACTAAACCTAGGTTTGCTGGTGAAAGATTCTGGACCTTCCAAAATTAAAACACAGCGCCGTTGCTTTTTCTACCACAAAACGTGGTTAGAATATTTCACTGCTTTACATATTTGCAAGAATGTTCCTGACGTTAACCTTTTCAGTGAGAAAGAATTAGATTCGTACAATAAACAGATTTACATTTTTATAGCCGGTATTCTTAAAAATGATGCTGATCCTCTTCTTAAACATCTCATCAGAAAGATGCAGAGCAAGTACAATGGGGAAAGTCTAGACATTACTGCTGAATTTAAGTTCATCTGTAAATGTTTAGGTGAAGCCAATAAAGCTATTGACTGCTTAGCCCCAGAGATGCCTAATCATGTGACCCTGGGAGAATATGATTATGATGATTATGATTTAGATGATGATGATGATGATGATGATATAGATTATTATGCTAATTGTCATACCAATTATAGGCATTTTGCAGTTTTTTATTTGCAATCTTATTATGACATAAACAAGAAGTACGGTTTCCTTAATTGTTCTACAGCCCTTGTTTTGCATCAGCTGAGTAGTATACTTTGCCAAAATAAGCGTTTGACGACAAATATCAAACATATACACATCGTGAATGGTTCTTCTCAGGAAATGTCACAGATAACAAAGCAAGTAACCAAATTCTGTCCCAGTTTAACAACTTTTGAAATGAATTGTATGAGTATTGAGTGTATGCAATTGTTAGCATCGGCATTGAGAAAAGGATGGGAGTTGAATACTTTGATATTGTCACTAGATAGATTTCGCTGTATGCTGAATGAAAAGACCAACCATTCTGTCACTGATTTATTCAAAAGTGTCAGTTGCAACGTGCACCTTAAAAATTTTATGTGGCAGACAGTTACTTACGAAATTTATAATGGCAAGAAGTGTTATTTGTTATATCTCTGCCCACTTAATGAGCTTGTAGAAAATGGACCAGAATGTGTGAATTTATCATTACTTGATTTGGAAGGTGGTCGGAGTGTTGCGCAATTGAAGTCACACTTTGACTCACTGTATATGTTTATCCAAAAATGCAAAAAAACTAGCAGGCTGACAATAACATTCTCTCATGATTATGATGATATCTTTTCTGCATTATTCACAAGGTTGTTATCTGCTTTAAAATCACCAAGCCCAGTGTTAACATCAGTTGGCATTTTTGGGACCCCATTCTTTAGAACATATGACAGAACTCAGAATTTTGTTAAGGCTTTGAATATGAAAAGCAACATAAGTGACTTTGCATTCTGGCTGACCGAGGAAGACCAAGTTCCAAACGCTATTCATTTAATAAGAGGAGTCAAACATGTCAAATCCTTTACATTACATGTCTCTGAACGTTATGTCTTAAAAAGCCTGACAACTCGATGTGAAAAGGTGATAGCCGTCATGGAGTTGAGTGTGTTGAAACATTTGACATTGAGAGTTTTCTGTGATCATTACGGCAAGAGATCTAGTTGCTGTCCTTATTGCATTACCTCTGATGACTTGTTATCATTTATCAGCATTCTTATTAACAAGGGTGAGACTACCAGTCTGCATTCATTGACTGTAACCATTCTTACAGAGATAAAGGAAGATATTGACAATGTAGTGTCCATGATATCAACTCAATTTAAATCAAAGTCAGTGGTAACAAATCAGTTTGTAACAAATCAGTTTGCTCGCAATGAACTGCAACATTCCTTTAGGACCATTAAATTACTCTATGGCTTAACCATCACTGCTACCTTTTTGAATTTCAGTGATGTATGAAATTCTGAAGTTGGTGAAAATTCAAAGGTACACTTGATTGCAATGAGTCATATCAGAAATGCATCCAGAGTATGATGAGGGTTTCTCAAATGTATTTTATTTACATGAGTATTTCTGTGCTATATCTCATCATTCTGGAAATTTTCTTGTGTGCTGCAAACACAAAGACTGAATACTTGGTAAATGTTGTTGCATGCCAGCTCACACAGTTTATATATATCCAATGTACTCTTATATTTGATTTAGTGACACATATTTTCTGCGTATTTGGAATGTACATGCCATGCATGCAAAGTATATGCTGAAGATCTTTTCTCTTTTTGAAATGTTATTTTACACAATTGAGCGTAATGTATGTGAAATTCTTGATGCACCACTTATATACACTTTCAGATCTTGTGAGAATTAATTTAGAAAATGCATAAATCAGCCACCTTTGCATATGTACAATCTGACATATAATAAGTACTAGTCATTTAGTCATGCACAGATGATCTATGTAGTCTGGCAGCAGTTCTTTTGATCCGATCCAAGTAGTTCATTGTAATCTTTATCAACACGCTAAAAATGCTTTAAACTGTGACCTTTGCACTTCATTCAATCAATCAATCAGCAAAGTATATATAGCGCCAAAATCCAAAAACAGTATTTTGCTCTGTGGCGCTCAATGGTTTAACAACACTGCATGCTCTGGAGTACTTCTCTGTTTTCAGTTTTCTTCTGAAAGTTTTGGGATTCTCTGATGTTGAGTGGTAGTGCATTCAATAGTTTAGATGCAGCATAATAAAATGTCTGACTGCCATATAGGTGATGGTTTTTTAGGTCTCAGATGTTAAAAGTTTCTTGGTGGATGAGATTGAGTGTCTTATTATCCTGTTCATTCTATTCAATCATTAATATCAGTGTGGGACTTTATCTGTACTTCAGTTTCTTTCTCTCCAGCAATAAAATTTTATATCAAGACTTAACCTATTTTCCCAGTGAACAAACAATACATGACAATAAAAGACTATTACACTTGCTTCATGACATTTAACACTTTATTTTCCTAGATTTTCAACTTTCTTCCATGTAATTTGTACAGAATAATTCCTTGTTCTGATATTGTATCCAAGAAGCAAATGCCACCATACACTGTTGATTACATTTATGAAGTTTGTTTATCTTTCTAAAGTTTTGAAAGTAAATAAAATTTGCATATATTCCAAGAAGTTAATTAATTTTTTTAACTGATTACATTTATGAAGTTTATCTTTCTAAAGTTTTGAAAGTAAATAAAATTTGCATATATTCCAAGAAGTTAATTAATTTTTTTAACTATGTTTTTTGTTATGTGTACTTGTAAAGTTTTAGAGGCAAATAGTTATATTTTTTATTTCTTATATATCATTTTGCTTTGAGCATTTTATTATGAGGTGTTTATGATTTCTATGACTATTCCCCATCTGGAACAGGTGCCAGTTTGGGGGCAGAAGGGGCCAATTGATTGTAGATGTTTACCTATAAAAGTTAAAATATGAACATTACATTCTAAAGGTAAAATACAAAAGGTTTTCAACAACATGTTGTGTTCTGATATAGATATTGAAAACAATACAAACAACCCTATACAGGCTGTATGTTTGAATTAACATTTTGTATGTAGGGGTAGTTATTGACTTCAGACTATTTTCTGACAATTATCAGATAGACCCATGTTCTGTGTCTCATGCATACATACACTTGTCATTCTGGCCAGTGGAAATTTATGGTTTTCAAATCCAACCAACAGAAACCTCAGAAATCAATAACACAGCAAAAATGCCTAAATAAACTTGTAAATTGCATTCAGATTTCAAACTTGTTAGCAACATTGTTAACTTTGAAGTTTTTGTAGCCACAAAACTATTGAGCAATAAAGGTGAAAAAAAATTGTAAAGTCTTTACTTTGTTTATTGTTACACATCTTACATTGTCAACCATACAGTCAACCCACATCCCTTTATCATTCATAATCATTGTCACTGATTGATTGCATTAACAACTTTGTCCCTTCACTCAGATCAAATCTGCATCTTTGAAACTGAATTCTGTACTGGAGACGTCAAGCTTACTTTTAGTTTATAGCAAAGTTAATAAGTTACCTCTATTTGGTTACAAGAAAATAGTTGTGTGGTTCCAGCCACCTGACCTACCCTAATTTCAGTCTGCCAATTCTAAAATTTTTAATGCCATTCATAAATACACTAGTGAAAAAATATAAACAGTCATGTCAAATCAGGTGAAAAAAATACAAAATACACGAGAACATCAGCATGATCTGTAACATTGTTCACATTTACTCTTTACAAACAAGGAACATGGTGGCAGTGATTTCCCATCAAAGTATACATTTCCTGAAGCCTAGAAATTGGTAAATGCTGAAACTTCTTGTATCGCTACAAGATTTAAGAATTACCGGTACTGGTAAGACATAAAAAATGTAGGAAAAAACCCAACCTACGTACCCTATTTTTGAAAAGCATGTAACCACACATATTTTTTATTTGGCTTAGTGAACCGAGCTGTAACAATGAACTGAAGAGCTGTCAGTACTTTTCCAACTAACATTAAGGGGAAAATTGCAAGACAAAATGGAAACATGCCAGTTTCATGATCACTTGACCATACCTATGGTGTGCATATTCTTTCTCTTTTCTGGATGAAAGGATGACACTTGAAGCTTGCCATCTAGCCATCTGGCCCAATCACTAAATACCGGTAGACCCAAAGGCTGGTAAGCCTCTGGATAACTCCCATGCCACTGCCATAATGCAATATACACATGTTCAAGTTTCAAGTTTAATTACCCTTAACTGTTAACAATAACAGTGGGCACGGGAGCTGTCAGCATGGCCCTCATACATGCATGCAGTATTCATAATTACAAAAGAAAGTCCCCCTCTCTTCATCACTGTGAAGTTTTGTCCGGAGGTCCCAACAGAATCTTTTTGTATTCAGCTGCAGGGTAATTTTTTACTCCTTTGGAGGTATGTATCAACACAATTTCGTATATCTGGTGACTTTATGCAAGTATATTTCAAAAAGGTCAAAAGATTAATTTTGTCACTGTAGGAGTGAATGTGAGGACTGCAATCAAGTAGACATTTTATCAATATATAGTCATTTATTGCAACAACTAAAAGTTGATCTTTTTGAACAAACTATGGTATTGAAGCACTTTCCTATAAACAATTCCCATCATTTGCATATTCAAAACCTCCCTTTAAAGCCATAAGCTCTGTGTTTTTATGAATTCAAAACAAACTGTTTATAATTGTGCTTACGAAATTATGTAAAACTTTCAGTTACTGTTCTCATAAGATAAAGGGAACAGTGTGTTTCATACAAATAAATCTTTTCATAGTTGCACCGAGAAAATGATTGTACGACCAGCCGAAGCGCTGTCATGTACCTTATGTGTACATTAGCAGTTTTGCATTTTGCACATGCACATATTTAATTACACAGATTAAACTTTTTCTTACATGGTATTAATGCCAATGATGAAAGACTAAACTACAAACTGTTGAAGTCACTGTCTGGCCTGGGATCGTACCTGGAATTCAGAC
>LD351797.1:4490-16368 GCA_001465055.1 Ptychodera flava | reverse complement strand
TGCACATAATTAATGAGGTACAATATGTGGCGTCATAGGGTGTCCCATCATACCATATATGAAGGTTTAGCACTTGTGGTTATCGAGTTATGGACAAATATGTATATTCGAGGTCAAAGGTCACCAAGGTCACGTGACATTTTGTCAAAGCGTCTGAGATATCTGCGTGAACGGATGGACTCACATGGATGGACTAACGGACTGACATGACCCAATCTATGAGCCCCCTGGATTTTATCTGTGGGGACTAAAAACTGTGTCACTGCATCCTTTTTGCAAAATGAATATGATGAGAAACTAAATTTTTATTTTTCTTGGCCTTATACATTGGAGTCTATGGACTGCCTTATACATGGGAGTCTATGGACTGCCTTATACATGGGAGTCTATGGACTTCCTTATACATGGGAGTCTATGGACTGCCTTATACATGGGAGTCTAAGGAGGTGAAAACTAAAAAGTCCTCTATCATGGCCAAATTTGGTCGCATTGTGAAACAATTCGACGTGCACCTGTATGAGGTAGAGTACTATCCTTGTACCAAGTTTGAACAAAATTGCTCCAGGCGTCTCTGAGATATCTGCGTGAACGGACGGACGGACGGACGCACGGACATGACCAGACCTATAAGTCCCCCCGGACGGTGTCCGTGGGGACTAATTAAGTATGTGTACAGTCACATCAAATTTGATTCAATATTTCTTGAGATATAGCCCTATGGCAAAAAAGTCATAAAATATGCAAATGAGCAATTAATTAATAAGCCACACCCACCAAAATCTAATCAGATCTAAGTCTCATCATGATAATACCAAATACCAAATTGCATGACATTGGACCTAAGGGTTCTTAAGTTATGAGTGGAACAAAATCTGTCTACGGACGGACGGACGGACGGACGGACGGACACACACACAGACATTGTGGCGACAAAGGACACCTTAATTGGTGCTTCGCACCACGGTGTCCAAAAATTGAGTTACTTGAGACTTTAAAATGCTACATGATAGATTTCATTACAAATTAAACAAATTCACACCAGGTCATCCCAAGCAACATCTGTATCAAATTTCAAGGCTTTTGGACAAGAAGATCAAAAGGTGACCAAAAATGACAAAAATGTTCTTAAAAACAGAAAATGGTACACATCCAAATAAAATTATAAAATTTGCCGAGTTTGTATAAGGTACCTTTGAACCAAAATTTACCCAACCTAGCAGGCAGTTCTAGCATTTTGACTGATGTTGCATTTTTTACATCATTTGCACACTTTTCACAGAACATATTCATAGATGTACCTGAAAACATGCTGAACGTGTCCTGTCATGGAATTTTTCTGTTTCCCGGTAATACCTGGGCACGGTCCCTCTATCAAATGATAGGACCGTGACCTAGGCATTCAATGTAAAACCATTTATGTAAAATATAACAAAAAGCTGTGTTATCGTCAAGAAAGTCCACTTGAAAAACGACACATTTTTTTGATCAAACAAATACGTTCCACCCATAATATAACAGGTGTATAAAGGTCACTCAAGAGTTCAAGATAAAGTAACAATTACACACATAAGAGGGTGAACAAGTGTATCTAGCTGTATACACCCAGTCGCATGTGGTTCGATACACAGCAGGGGCTGTGTGGCATGCATAAAGAGCCGGACCTTGTTCTAATGCATACCAAACAGTGGCCGCTGAGGGGGTCCAGACACTTTGCACCAAAACCAGTTTGCCCCACACAGCTTCGTCCCAAAACCACCTCGTCCCAAGTACTACCTCAGTACAACGCCACTTCGCCGCAACTACCACCTCGTACTAAAACCACTTCGCCAAAAGTATAGTACCATCATAGCACTACGAACTCGTCCTCAAACAACGATGCCACAATGTATCATAACGTTGTTTTTACCTGCAACTTGGAAGCATTGATGTGTCCACAGTCCCTCCACATCGTGATGTGTCAGGGCATTTGGGCAACCACAAATTTATTTATGAAACCATAAACAGTATAATAGAAAAAAAGAAAAATGCAAACTACTAAATGCTACAACTCATGTGCAATTGCACTATGTTATTTTCTCGAAATGTGTACATTTTCAAGATTTCACTCCTTGGATGATTGAAAGGTGATGAAACCTTCAATGGTTGGGGTTGGTTATTTTCAGCTTTACTGGTTGCCGATAAGTTTGGGGCAAAGTGGTGGTGTTTTGGGACCCAAAAGGTTGTAGGCAACGTGACTTTTGGGGCGAAGAGGTTTTTGTAAGAGGTTGTTTTTGTGCGAAGTGGATTTCTTGTCTGGGAACCACCACCGAGTATCGAACCACATGCCACTGTGCATCCACCTTAGGATTGTGTACCGTGCTGTGTGTTCCCGGCGTTATAGGGTCTCCCACCACAGGCTGTATAACTCCGGGAACACACAGAATGGTAGGCAGGGCTACATACACCTGTACGCCTGATAATATACCATGCCTCGGCAATGACAAAGGTGCTTGGAGTGTTCACCAGTGTAATTGCACATTCCGCATGCACAGTGGACACTCGATGCGACTGCAGATCAGGCCATAGACCCTCGAGGGTCTACGTGGGGTCACACAGACTGTCTTCCAGGGCCCTAAATTTGACACCCGTCATTACCGGTACAATGACACAACAATGGCTCAATGGGTATTCAATTGTCTCTGCGCTGGAGGCTATTTTGGGCGACATGTGGAAATGTAACGTTTGGTGGGTAAAAAAAAGTTTCCCTATAAAAAATGTAAACTACTGACCAATTATACAGAAATTCAAAGGGTCCGCAAGGGCACTAAACTTAGGGGAGAACCATTTGATTTTTGGGGAGGGGTACGGAGGAAGTGGGAGCAATTGTTTTTTCAATCAGAGTGACAGCAATTTTTTTTTCTAAAGCCAGACCTGCATCAATTTTTTTTTCCAAATGGAGTAGCAGTGCAAGTATTTTTTTAACTGTTCATCAAGTTTGTAATGCGTTGTTTAAGCAATATAGCGCACCCATCGATGGTATACCACGAGATTTTGACCAGTTCACGACATATGCACGAGCGATAGCGAGTGCATGTATGAAGTGAACTTGTCAATATCGAGTGGTATACCGTAGCTGGGCATGATTTATTGCTATTATATCATAACAGTTTATTGAAATTCTGACGTTTAATGTCAAAAGGGAATTTTTTACTTTTGCGGAGAGTGCGTACGTGTGCCAGCCATGGTATATCGCGAATATACCACAGTTCCTTTACACGTCTCGACCAATCAATTGCTGCACTTTGCCAAACAATATACTGGTATGATATAATAATAATTATATCATACCTGTATATTGATGTTCCAAATACAGAAATCTGATTGATCAAGATGCGAAAAGAACCGTGGTATATTGGTGATATACCACAGCAGGCATACACGCGAGCTCTCAGCTTGAGCAAAAATCCGTTTTTGACGTTCAACGTCAGAATGTCAATATAGCAATAAATCACACCCAGCGATGGTATACCACTTGATTTTGACCAGTTCACTTTATACATGCACTCGCTATCACTTGTGCATGTATGTCCTGAATGGGCCAAAATATCTTGGTGTATTGTCGCTGGCTGTGCTTTATTGCTTAACTATACCATGTCACTGGTTCACAGCTGTACCTATAAGTAACTTGTTCTGTGCAAGTAGAAAGATCTAGCAGTTTGTATGGAAGATGTCAACCAACCACATTTCTGCTACTTAAATTTTTATGTACAAGAGGTAACTGGTAAAATATCCCTGAGGAACTAAGATCTGGAGAGTGCTGTACTCCTGACCACTGTGAATTGCTTTCCTTAAGCCATCATAGTCGTAACAGGAACCAGAAGAAAATATCTTGCATATATAATGTGACTCTTTACATACAGAAGTCCCCTTTAGTAATTGCCTTATGATGCCATTGAGATATTGCAACAGAAATCCTGAAATATGATTTCTTGGGTCAGAAAAGGGAAGGAAAACATTGAGTGCACTGAGGTGTAAAGTAGACTTATGTAGTGCATGCTTATATCATAAGTGTTTGAAAAAAAATATAAGAATTGCTTGTGGTAAAAACAGTTGCGCCGCCTATGGCCCGCAAAGAATACATGAGTCTCTACCTCCATGATGAGAATAAGGTTCCCAAATTTTGGTCATTTCAGGTGCATCATGACAATTTTTTAATCACTTCTGTCTGTTGTGACAATTTTTTTTTTTCTCAGGCCACAACGGGATCAATTTTTTTCCCTTCTATTTCACTTGGTGACAATTTTTTTTCTCAAAATCCTCCATATCCCCCCAGAAATCAAATGGTTCTCCCCTTAGTAAACAACGTAGATCCGATCGCGATGCTACTAGTCAACTGTGAGTATGGGAAGCACAGGCGTTCTGTTGAATGGGTAGTTTGTAAAAGTGTAGTTTATGCTACGTTCCGACGTTCTGTTCCGTAGCCTACACTTTTACACTTTTACAAACTTTTACAAACTACACTTTTACAAACTACCCATTCAACAGAACGCCCGTGGTGGGATCTCGGTCAACAATAGCTGCAGTACAGTAGCTCGAGGTTTTGCCTGGGTATTTGGGTCGGACGGTCTGGTTTTGCCGTCCGCAAAACCTCGAGCTACTGTACTGCAGCGAGGTCAACAATTGAGTGGTCGAGCTCCTAACGCTAACACACGTGGCCTGACACTAACAGGACCGCTGTAAAAAAACTGACGTTCATCACTGTTGGACAACACTTACTATTACATGTGCATTCTAAATCAAGGACTTGTACTCCATGTGAAAGAGTTCTGCTGGAAAATATCTCTCGGGAGGCGATAAAGTCCACTACAGTGGCGTGCGCGTACGCACGTTTCAGGGAATGAGCGTTGAAGGTGTCTTTCGGGTTTGCATTCTGTTTCGGATTCGTGTTATCAGTCCAACGCAACCAGCCAGTGGTGGCGCCCTAGATAGGGTTTACGCCACGGCCACGATTACCAATATTAGGTGATTTACCATAATTATTGTAAATTAAAGCACAGATAAATTTCACTGTTATATAAAACCAAGAAATGTCGCAAAAGAACACGTTTTTATGCTTGCCCACAACATATTTTTTGGTAATAGTCGCGCCAGGGCTGAGCCAATAAACTTGCACAAATTAAAACCACCACTAGTTGGAGAGTCAATTACATCACTGCATTGGATAACTTAACCTTTGAGTGTTGTAATTTTTTCCATCTTAATTTTCGTGCAACATTTTACTAATTTTTTAATTAATTCTCCTGTAATTTTGTTTTGATACTTTTGGACCATAGAGGAATAAAGTTTCATTGGCTGTAGTGTTTAATAAGAATTTTGGGAAAATCTGAAAACATTGCAATTGAACAGTTTTAATGCAAAGTTCACAGTTGTAGTACAGACCCTTTCATAAATAATGCATGATTATGAATATTCTTGATAAAAATTTATATTTCTGTCATTATTGTATACTTTACAGGCAGAATTTTTTTTCCCTTGTATCTGCTGGGAATTTTTTTTCAAAAATCTTCCAGACCCCCCCAGGATATCAAATGGTCCAACCCTTACAAAAGTACCCTAATGCACTTGAATCCCAAATCAACATACAGATGATCAGTATTTAGGATTTAAGAGTAGTAGAATACTTGTAGCACAGACCCTCAAATTATAGTTACAGCAACAGCATTGTGCGGTAACTTGATGCGCGGTCACAGTACTGCCTTGGCACACTCTCTAAACAGTAAATACATGTAGTTGTGTTCGTTGAATTTTATTGGTCAACAGCACGACTAATATAAACACAAGCGACCTAGCGGCCGATATAGCTCCGCTGTGTTTATGTAGAGAATAACTATTTTTAACACATGTTGATGAAGAAGGTAGAAATCTTTGATAGCTCATTTCAGTGGCCAGAAGAAATGGCTAAAATAGCTGCAAACATACACAATTGAAGATTTCATCATACTTTGAATATATCACATCGTATCATCCCTAAGATAGGAGGCATCATGGGCCAGTGCCTAGAGCAGTGGACTCACGATCAAAGGATGGCGAGTTCGAGCCCCGGCATGGCTGTGGTGTTGTGTCCTTGAGCAAGGCACTTTATTCCTCATTGCTTCTCCCCACCCAGGAGTGATGGGTACCTGGTAGGACAGTGATTGTAATGTGTGTGTTTAGCTCTGCTGAGCTTTATCGGCTGCACATGTGAGCTGTTGTTTGCTCCCAAGGGAGTTGAGTGGTATCATATTAGGTCCAGTGACCAGGGGTAATAATAATTGTAAAAGCGCCTTGATCACATGTACTTGTGGATATGTGCGCTATATAAGAACCCAAGATTATTATTATATTATTGAGAACATGTCAACCAAAGCTATCTGATGAGTAGTTTTTTGAGAATAAAATTTTCTGACCAGAAATGGCAACAATTGCCCCAAAAGATAAAAATTGCAGATTTCATCATAATTTCAATAAATATCATTTAGTTCATCTATAGAAACCTGTATACCAAATTTCAAAGCTATCAGATGAGTAGTTTTGGAAAAACATATTTTTTGACCAAAAATGGCAAAAATTGCCCCCCAAAATACAAAATTACAGATTTCATCAGAAATTCAATATATATTACTTAGCTCATCTGTAGAAACCTGTATACCAAATGGAAACCTGTATACCAAATTTCAAAGCTATCAGACCATTACTTTTTAGAAACACATTTTTTGACCAAAAATGGCAAAAATTGCCCCAAAATTACAAAATTGCAGATTTCATCATAATTTCAATAAATATCATTAATTTGACCAGTAGGAACCTGTATACCAAATTGCAGAGCTATCAGATGAGTAGTTTTGGAAATACACATTTTTTGACCAAAAATGGAAAAAAATTGCCCCAAAAATACAAAATTGCAGATTTCATCATAATTTCAATAAATATCATTTAGTTCATCTGTAGGAACCTGTATACCAAGTTTAAAAGCTATCAGACCAGTCCTTTTTGAGAAATACATTTTGTGACCAAAAATGGCAAAAATTGCCTTAAAAATGCAAATTTGCATATTTCTGCACAATTTGAACAAATCTGAAATAGATCATCCCAAGCGACATATGTACCAAATATCAAAGCTATCTGACTGGTAGTTTTGAAGAAGACGATTTTTAAAGATTTTTTTACCAAAAATGACAAAAATTGCCTTAAACATACAAATATGCAAATTTCACCACGATTTGAACAAATCTGACTGAAGTCACCCTAAGTAAACTGCATATTAAATTTCAAAGCAATCGGACAAGCGGTTTCAGAGAAGTTTTTTACCAAAAACACCAAAAAATGCCCCAAAAATACAAATACGCAAATTTCACCATGATTTGAACAAAGTTAAGTGAGGTCACCCCAAGTGAACTACATATAAAATTTCAAAGCAATTGGACTTGTGGTTTTAGAGGAGAAGGCAATTGTTGACGGACGACGACGACGGACAATGACGGAAAATCAACCTATTTGATAAGCTCCGCGTCGCTGACAGCGGAGCTAATAAACAACAACCAGATTACTTGGACCCTTGTGATTGTGGTATGTACAGCAGTTGAATGAATCTTGCATCACAGTAACAGGGCAAGGATAGAAATAGGGCTGAGAATGGAAACCACTTGGTGGACTACTTATAACCTGCAGCAGACGGGAAAAATCCTGTAGTATATACTTGCATAGAAAGTAGGCATTGCCATCTTGAAAAAGTGGCCACTTACTCCTATTTTGTGGGTAACTATGGGTTACACAGCGGGATCCAGTTGTCTAACTATGCTATGGGATTTCCAGTCAACTACAGGTTTTTAGTGGTCCAAGCAGTAATTTCTATTCCCAACCCCTATTTCTACCGCATCCCTGATACGGAGACATGGAAATCCAATGACAAGGGGCTTCAAACTGACAGGTTGTGCACAAGTATATTACATGCTTATCTATGAGACATGCACAAGCAAAAAACTCAACATTGGCACTAAGTTACCATTGACCATAGATTTGAAAGAATAGCAAGTGATTTGCCATGTAGGAATAGAATGCAAGATTGCATTGTTCACTTCTCTGATATAACTTTCCAGCAATTAAATTTTTGTAACTTTTCTCTGAGAAGTACCAAGAGTTACATACACAGTAAAATAAACTGCAAGCAATCATCTTGATCACTTGACTCTATCCAAAAAAAAAAACTTTGCAATCCCTAAAGTACTGTGTCTTCATCTCTGTCCCTACAGGGTGGAGATGAAAGCTCCCTGGCAGTGTAGCTATATTAGAGTGCGTCCAAAGTGTCAGAATCTCCAAATTGTGGTTCAAACATAAAATTAGTGACATCATCATCACTAAAGTACTCTTTTTTGTCAATAATACTAAAAGTCACTACTATTTTCTTCACTCACTACACGATAATATTCCATACGGCCTTCTGTGTCCATCTTTTCACCATTTCCGTGAAGACAACTTGCCTCAACAGGTGGCTGTGAAATTATCACACTATTACATTCGTGTATACCAGTAATTTGTGACACTGTACAATGACTACCAGCATCATCAACAACTTCTGATGATTCTGTCTTTATTACGTTTCTCTCATGGTCAGAGGAGATACTTTCCACTGTGTAAAAATTTCTGTCGGACCTAAGATGCTCAGAATTGAATTCAACCTCCCCAGAATCAAATTCTCCAACTGCAACAGACTCAGTTTCTGCCATTTCTCTGATTTTTGTGTTCTGCTGATGAGGGTCAATTTTTGTGTTGTGATATTCTGTCTTCAAATCAGCAGTTCCGTTGAGAATTGACCATCCATCTGTTGCTGTGCTGTGTTCATCATAATCACTGCTTCTCTCCGGATCAACTTCCAGTGGATGAGGAAAGTATATCCTTTCTGGTCCTACTTCTTGTGTCCCTGATGATTCACTAACACAACCTGTGTTCTGGGAAATTTCATTTTCAAGCTCAAAATCCACAGTGTCAGCACATCTCTCCTTCATAGAGCACCCATTCATTTCTTCTTGCGTTGCACTACTCATATCTATCATGAGAAATCGACATTGTTCAGATGGGTCTGTTTTCAGGTAAACTTGTTCAGCCAGACACACAAGATTCACTATGTTGACTTTGTCTACAGAAGAAAATAATACAAATGTTACTGTAACTCCCATAACAAAGATTTATGCAAATCACCAGGAAGACAGAAATATGCAAATTTAATAAAGTGGTAAATTGGATTGAAGTAAGCATCTTTGATCTCAATTCAGTCGTTGCCAACTTTATATCAGTCAATAACAAAATAGTAAACTCTGTAAAAGTTAAAACTTTGTCTGAAAGGAAGTCTGACATACAGTCAAAACAACATGTCTCATCCAAACACATCATGTTCAGAACGTATCTTTTGCAAGGATTATTTGTGTGGATCTGGTGGTGTTGTTTTGATTATGTCTGACTCCCTTCCGGACAATGTTTCATTTTCACAGAGTTGATTTTTCTGTCATTGACTTACATTACCACAGGGGAAAGAAATCAGTCCCCTGGGGTGGGGAGGGAGGGGTTTTTGTGCAACGGTTTACCTTATTTGATTTTATTAATTTTGACTGTGGTATTTCAAATACATTGATAAAGATGTCGACTCCACACCATCTGACTGCTTTATATATTACCGACAAGTCCTTATCTCCTCTTCAACTTGTGTATACACCACTGTAATTGCTCCGAAAACATTACCAACTTGCTAATCCGCTGTCCCTATCAGCGGATTAGCAAGTTGGTAATGTTTTCGGAGCAATTACAGTGGTGTATACACAAGTTGGAGAGGAGATAAGGACTTGTCGGTAATATATAAATTAGCAAGTTGGTAATGTTTTCGGAGCAATTACAGTGGTGTATACACAAGTTGGAGAGGAGATAAGGACTTGTCGGTAATATATAAAGCAGTCAGACGGTGTGGAGTCGACATCTTTATTTGAAATACCACAGTCAAAATTAATAAAATTACTTGTAGTAATAAAGAAAGCAGTCAGACGGTTTGGAGTTGAACTCTTTCTTTGAAATATCACAGTCAAAATCAAAAAAATCAAATAAAGTAAACCGTTACACAAAAACCCCTCCCTCCCCACCTAAGGAGACTGATTTCCATCCCCTGTGATATTACCCCAGAGGACAGTTTCACCTAACAGTGTTGGCAACTCGTCAATTTAGAAAGTATAGTTGCTGTTACACATGTATTTTTTTAAACCTGAGGGTAGCCGATTAGTCGGTCTGTAAATATTCCTTATCAGCGATCTAAGCGATCTCACGTTTACACGTCAATCAACAAGGTATAATTTTGATCGGGTCAAGTGTCCTCAGCGGTATTCACTGGACCAGAGAACAATCGCTAGCTCGCAATGGCAGACACAAACATCGGACAGCTGCTGTCTACGTAGCCCTGCTTACGATGCTGTGTGTTTCCTTGGCATTTTACTGATGCGGTGGGAGGCCGTACAACACCGGGAACACACAGCATCGTATGCAGGGCTACTGTCTACCCTCTTTTTGTTTTCAATCGCGGGGAGGGACTCTGTTTCAATCGACTGATCGAGATGCCTTGGGCCAAGACATTTACAAGAAGAAGAGAATTTTGATGGCCTCACTCCGCCTGATGTCGATATCCATTCCATAAAGATCGATGAGTCGCCGTCGAAGAAAATGAGCAAGTTTGTTTCCCTTTCCTATGTCTAATCATGAATCCTGCACAGCACCCTTTTACGGTCGATATGGACAAACACACAAACAAAACACTATCCTACTTACCGTAAAAACCCGATCAATTCGACCACCCTATTAATTCGACCACCCTATTTTTTTCACAAAACATAATTTTATTTGGGCCCTTTCAAATCGACCACCGACTAAAATTGGGACTTTCTCGATCTCTATTAATTCGACCGAATTACATACCCTTCAAAAACTTCCTTCAGTTGGTGAATGAACGATATTTCAAGACATCGAAAACCACCGTTACGAATAAGATGAACCACGGGTCAGACAAAAAGGCAGAAATGAGAACAACAAAGGGCTTTGTAAACGGCTTTCAGATTGGTTTTCATTTGGTCACATGATTATTTTCGTTGAGTGGGAAACTTCAGTGATTTTGAGCTGGATCTCAGTCGCCGCTTTCGAAATATGCGTGAGGTTTCAGCGTGTGTGAAGTACCAACCCTCTAGTCTCTGGTTTTGTAACTATTTTCTCACCTTAATATCGAAGAAAGTAAGAATAAATTACCTACTTTCTCCCTTTCTCATTGTCTTTTCCGAATTCTTACCATCCCGTGTCGATTGAAATTTACAGACTCTTTCTGTGTGTGAATCAATATCCCTTCCTAATTTGACAGATATTATGTTCTAAACCACACGTTGCTTGTTCCTAAAACACATAGACAGATGTGCCCTGTGCACTAAAAGGACGAGTTTGCGAAATCTTTTGCGAACGCTGAAAAAATTGCTGAGGAAAAATCGATGTTACATGTCAGTAAATACGGCCGCCGCCGCCGCGCCGCGTGCGTTCTTACCGACTGGGAACAGACTAATATTTTCAAACGCAAATGGGGACAGTGTCAAGGAAAGAGTAAGACGACGACTTATTTTTTCAAGCTGAAGAAAATGCTCTTTATTGCTGTTTTAATGACTCAATCGAATATTTTTGTACCCAATTAATAAATTATAGTGATATCAATTCTCGGTTTTGTGGCAATTTTTGTCGACCGATAAAAGTCTTTTCATCTTCAATATTCCATTCTAATTTCACCTATGTAATATCCTAACCTCCTGTGACTTTCCTTCTAAACGTTGATTTGCCTTGTGCACCAAAAGAG
>LD351795.1:82300-111570 GCA_001465055.1 Ptychodera flava | reverse complement strand
ATTAGAATTAGCAGTGTTTCTAACATTAACCAATTATGGTATATATTTGGTTTTGACCTATTTAAGTCAATTATTATGAGTTTGGTTTTTCAACAAAATAAATTCAATAAAGTGATAAAATATTTTGTCTGTCATTAGGGTATTGTAAGGCAGTATATTACAAGTGCATGTACAGCAAATGCACTTTTTCAACAGTTGGAGCAACCAGTAATAGTATATTTACTTCAGCTGTATGATTCAACTATTCTGTAAACCAAGGACTAACTGATCTTGTGTTTTAAATATTAAAAACACACTCGGACTTAAGTTGTTGTTGATAGAAAGCTAGTTTATCAAGATATTTGGTGTACATCTGCAACAACTTGTAAAAATTTCACAAAACCACTTTTCATGTATAACTTCTACACTTTGCATTTTACTTTTCCACATACTCAGACTCTTCCCCCTGTTTATAAATCGCCGGGAATGCACACAATGTACAATGTAGATCAAAAGACGTCAACGCTATGATACTAATTGGTTTAACCCTTTCACCCCCAGTTCCCTGTATACAGGTCCAACTTTACCATATCAAACAATGGATTTGGGACAAACCATGGTGGTGAAAGGGTTAAATCAACCATGAAAAAGTATTTAACTTCCTTAGAGGTCAATACAGAGTAGGTGACCTTTAATGACCTGATGAAGTCATTGCTGACCTGCTAGGTTCATGTTCTATGTAATGACCTCACAGAGTAAATATTGTCAAAGGATGTTGACAGTCTGTAGCTTTCAAGGATTTGGCACATGTACTATGATAAAATATTTGTGCTCTGTTAACAGGGCATATCATGCTTTCATACTCTTTCCCTTTTTCATTGTGCATTATATAGGTATGTCATTTTACGAAACACAAAGTGAAACAGAAATTTGTTTCATTTATAACCAAATTGAAAAAAATAGAAACAAAATCAAATGTATTGAGTTCACTACATTGTTGTTACTAGTATTTCCTAGAACAAAAACTGTGTCGTTTATACTTTTGTTTGTTATGCTACTATCACATTTCATAAAATAGTCCCTGGATGGACCATTCTGTTCCAGTTGGATTGGCATTCCAGTAAAAGCGTGTACATAATACAACACACATACTTCAGCTTAGTATATGTCTAGAGTAGTATATGAGATTGAATAAATAGCATGTGCAGGGCAAGTACAGCCTTGCTCATAATCTATTGTGTGGTGGATTTCTATCTATGACTTTTTCAGTTCCTCTGATCTAACAAAAGGAAGACTCGTTGAGAATTCACAAGTCTTAATGAAATTTCATCTTTGTATCATTTTCTTCACAGGTTAGCTTTGGATGCTTGCATACCAGGAACTAGTGATAGCGTTTGTGCCATATTTTACTGTGCAGTGCCTAGAGTCTAGACAGGCGTCCATGTTTTCCCTGCAAGATTTGTAACTGAATAACTCCAAGGAGGTAGCTGTAGCTGTACTCGCTGACTTTCCGCCCAGAAATGTCTTCCTCGGGAAATGAAGCCAGTGAAATGCTGGCTGCAGCCCTGGAACAGATGGATGATATTATAGCTGGTGAGTCTGGCCATTACTTGTCCGGTTTGCTGTACAGCAAAGAAGGTTGTCCCAGCATTGTTGAGTAACTCAATAGTAAATAAAAAAATACTCTCTGTGTTCATTATGATATTGTTTTCATTGTAAACTGCAGTTTGAGTTTCAAAGTCATCTGACTTGTCAAAGTTCATTGTATGGCTGTGGGTTTTGTCGTACATGTATGTATGTACTATAATCCAGCTATGTTCAAAGGGTTAAACTTAATTGCAAGCAGCTACACTATCTACTTGTAACGATTATGTTTTGATAAGATACACTGATTAACCCTTTCAATGCCATGGTTTGATCTGATCCCATTGTTTGCTACTGCCAAAGTGGACCTCTACAGAGGCACAGAGGTGAAATGGTTTTGTTTTTGAAAAAGATAACTTTATTTCAACAAAGTTGCGAATAAATTTATCTTTTTCCAAAAATAAAACCATTTCATCCCAGGGTGAAATGGTCAATAAAGCTGTTGGTGTGACAGTGCCCTCAAGAGTTCAATAAGTTAATAAACAAAAGAAGCTCACTGAATTCTGCTGTAATTGACCTTTTCAATATTGACATACATTCATCATGTTTTCTTTACTGAAGGAACTAAAGTGGAATATCAAAATGGCATTTTGGATTCAGAGAAGTCAATCAGCCCAGAGGAGAACTCTGTCCAAATTTTGAAGCTTCTTGAAGATTTACGAGAGGCGATCGAGCTGGCAGAGGAGATGCTGGACAGTGCTTCCACCAGAAACCAAGTGCCTGAAGCCACTAGTAACTACATCGTCAAATGGTTACAAAGTGGACACCTGCTACCGGTAAGATTTATCACGTCATCTGTGTTGTACCTGCAACTTCTCAATGCCACTCTAACCAAATCCTTGAAAAGGGAAAAATTTACATACCACAGAGCAGAAACAACTTGTCACGACCAGAATAGGTCAACATGTTCTGCTAAATTATGAAGAGCGCCCTCTATCAACATATGAAGGCCACCTTTTAGATAGAATGCCTAGGCATAACATCGTACACTCACTCAAAAATTCAGTAATATTTGTACAGTGCTATCTTCAATGTCACATAAAATGAGAAAAGGAGAAAGCACATAACTGTGTTTTGTGAAACATTGATGACAGATAAAGATAATTCTTGTAAAGTTAAAACTTGATTATGCTTTACACTGACAACTTTGAGTTCATCTTATATTTCTCTACTGCTTCCAAAAACACTCAGTGGAGGTATCCAGAACTTTTGTCACCATTGGTAAGAACAAGATCCAAGTACCAGTTGTGTCAATGTAGATAATGCATCTCACAATACATGTATTTCATGAACTGCACGAACTTGGTGTTGATACTCCGTTGATAGTGTATATATCCATACGTATCATTTTGCCGCTATTTTCCTTTGCTGACAGTAATGCTAGATTACAGTGGGTAAAGATGTACAGTGTGTAAAATGTCATTGCATTTATTTTACCTTTATGCTCTTTTTGATCAGTGGCATACATGTATCATAACTCTCTGTGCATCAATAATTTAAAATGTCTTTTCTGTAAATGTGGCTTGTGTCAGTAAGATTGCTGCCAATTTTGCCAATTTTGTTTTGCCAGATGTTTATTTCATGTTTTGTTTTGCTGCATAAGGAACACTAACTTTTTAGTCATTAGAAAGTTAGTGGTGAGTGGTGAGGATATCAACTCGGTATTTGAATACCCCTGAATTATGAGTATAGAAACTTCAGTAGACCAGTACTGCAGTAAAGTGTGCAAGTGCTTTCACTTAGTGTATTGCAAGCGAAATGGTTTAAAATTTTCTTATGGAAAGTTTTACGTGAAAGTTTAAGTCTGTCAGTCTTCAAGGCGCGTACTTCCGTAAAACAAAAATAGTATTAGTGTTGCAATTATCAAAGGTTATTGGTCAAAGGTTATTGGTCTCAGTAGCATTATTGTCTCTGTTCACCTACGAGAAAAGCTACAGCAACATTCGTTATCAATTATTGTTATCGTCATCAATTATTAATACCCAGCTCCATCAATAACACTAGTGCCAGTGGTATATCATCAGTTAGAAGAGATTTTACCATCAAAGGAACCATTGGATTGTAAGACAGGAGTTCTAGAAGGATTAGGATATTTTCAGTATCTGTTTGTGTATATCAAGTGAAATTATTGATAATCTAGACTACCATCTGTTTGTTGGTAGACTTCTTTGAGAGATAACCCAACACTTACAGTACACTTACATTAGTGGCAATGATCCTCCCAAACTAGGCCTGTAGGTGGAAAGCAAACGTTGCAGTACTCTCATCAGAGAATGCCAAGGTGAAAACTCACCACTGTAATTGCACAGTACAGAGAAACCCCTTGAGGTTTGTTTATGCATGACTTTTCTTTACATGGTGGTATGTCCAAGTATGCAATGCCCTGCAAATCCTTTTGATAGGGTTTTTTAAACTCCATAGCCGTTTGACAAGGAATTGTGTACATTTAACAGTGAAGTCAAACAGACAGACAAAAGTTGACATGTAACTTTGAAGGTTTGAAATAATAGTCTTCAAATCTAAGGAGGAGAATAATTGCCATTCCCCGTCAGTGTCAATGTTCTCATATCTGTTTGATGTACAACAAACTTGTTTCCTGTTTTTGATCGAAATATTAAATGTCTGGTTAATCTGAAGAGATTGTAACATTTTATGGGGGTTTCTACATCATTGCACAGTTTGTTGCCCATATATGTTCTATTATTTGGTTCTGGATATTTATTTCCTAAAGTTTTTGCGAAGGCTCTTCAAATGCTTGAGAAGTAAGCACAGTGTGGTTTGTGTAAAAGCAAACACTGAATCACTGAGAAAAGGCTAATTTTGGAACATTCCGTTGGTGGAGTTCACTCCGGAATGCTCCATTTCCTAGTGATTGTCTGGAGGGTCCTTTGAGGTTAGCAGACTGCGATAACTGTGGGATGTCTGTGTGTATTACCCAGGATAGAAATCGCAGAGATATAATTGTGTTTTTATTGGGTGACGTTATATGCCAGATGCTGGCCGATTTCCATGGAATCCAATCCAGTATCAGGATTTAAGAAGGAATTCTCAAGTAGCGAGCTGGCTGACTGTTTTGTGAACACACTGCTGGTGGCTGTAACCGGAGACAGGGCTTCAATATTCCTATTTGCAAGGTTTACCAGGCCGACAGCTACAGTGTAATATTTGGGCAGATTGGCAAAGGTGATGTCGTTGATATTTGCAGCTATTCCAGTCTCCACACATGGATTTTTGAAATCTCATCTAAATTTAATGTGGATATTTTACCTTTGATATTCTGTACCGGTATAACAGCAGAGATACATGTGTTCAAGTATACCAATACAGGTATCTTCCACTACATGTGATTACTGCGCTACACTCTATTTTCCTGAATTTTTCCAGAGCAGTCACTGCTGCAAACTTCGTATTCCTGGAAATTTGTGTACTCTTCTAGCATTGCATCGAATGCTTTTGCAGTCTACCCTACAAGACATCTCTGTTGGTTTGTCGATCAGGGTAGCAGTCAAACTCTTCAAGTTTGCATAAGTTTGAATGCCAGGCTTCTAAAATGTGACCGTGGAGATGTCAAGTAGACAAAATACTTGGCCTGGGTAGCAGATCAACTGTGGTATTTTAGGAATCAGAAATCCAAACATTTCATGATGCCAGGGTAATTTTGACTGGTGTGAAAATCCATACTCTCTGATGTCATCTGTAAAGTTTGTTTACATTTGACTTCTGCCAATAAACCACTGGCTTTGAAAAGTTAAACTTCTTTACAGATAAATAGGAAGGCTACTGGGAGCAGATGAACTTATGCATCACGTTTTGGATATTATGTACAGCTGTTGATACGTTCTCTTCCGTCATGCTCATGATGAGAATTCTGACTTCGTGTATTTGACTTCACTCCAGTCAGTGTTGGATCAAAGTGATTCATTGCAAGTCTTGCCAAGAAGCTGAAGCTGAATTGAGTGTCATTCTTATTCCTGTGAACTAAAAGTCAGAAAATTGTACCACTGTCACTGTGAGCCTTGGATGCCAAGGCCAAGACAACAACAACGCTGGAAGAATTTTACCAGAAGAACTGTCTACAGCTGAATTGAATACTGTCACTTTTTGAATCCTGACAAGCACCGCAAAGTCCAGTGGATGATGTGATTATACCTTTATATTTCATGAAAATTTTGTGAGTTTATGCACATTTTGTGAGTCTCAACCTGAAACCAGTGCCATATTCTTATATAATGCTGTTTAAGTGGTCTATAGATGAAGCCAAATTGAACTGGTCGTGTTGGAATTCAAGACAGGGATCTTTTCAAGGTTTCTAAGCACAGTAACTGTGAGAGATAACATTTCTATCAGCTGTCTGGAAGTAAAGCAATACAAGATTTATCAGCATATGGACACTCTATGCCCAGTCTACCAGAGATTAAAACTAGAAATCCTGTCTCAGTCACCTTCACATAATCTGTCAAGGTCTTTCTGTATCATTCAGTAATTTCATTGTATCCTTTTGGGATAGAGCCTCATGGACGCTTTTCTTTCTGGATGTCATTAACTGTGATTAAATTTATGTTCTTACACATTCACAGGCCTGGACTTTTAGTCATAAGGTCAATTGAGGTCAGATAAATGTAATCAACAAGAGTATAGTCAATATACCAATACCTGCAGACATCAACAAAAAGAAACTGCTTGGTTTTAGTCATTTAACTGTTATAGGTCCTAAATACTGAAAAGGTACTGCTTTATATGTGTTTGTTATTCTGAATTACAGAGTTTTTGAGGGGTTTCATCACAAGTCTAGAGTTGTGCCAGTTTACCAAGTGAGTGTACTTTAAACAGAATTCCAGCAGATATAGTGACTACAAAAGTGAATTAGAAATCCCCTTTGACAGTGAAATTTGTATGTTACCTTATGGTGGACCTATAACTTTTCAACATATTTTAAATTTTGTGGTGAAGGTTCCATGCTGCGAGACGACAGGATCTTACAGTTAAAGCTCATTTAAACCATTCTCAAAATTGTCAACAGTGACTTTTTCCAGGGTAGCAGATCCAGCTACCAAGATTCAGTTGTGTATCATTGCAATACAAAATACTGTCCTGGGAAAAATAATCTGCTCGGAGAGGAAGGCAGAAGGCCTCATAAAAGCAAAGTCCTGATTTCAAGTTCAGCTGAGGGAATCATATTCTGTCTAAGCAGAACTTGCAACTAAACGAGGGTAACATATCCATTTCACTGATTGGACATTTTGAAACTTGCTGCGTCAACTTTTGAAAGTTTCGGTGCAGAGTCCGTGCAACCGAAGAACTGCCCTGATTATCTTGTGGCCGTGAAAAATCCTGATTGTTGTGGTGCAGAAAGGAAGTTTTTGAAATAATTCATGTCTCACTCATTGCGTCTGACAAACTGATTTGGAACAAGTACACTGCAATCACTCCAGTCAAGAAGACATCTCTTCTATGTCATATTAGGAGCACCGCATGGTGCGGTCTTTTTGGAGCACTAAACAAGAGCTATCAATTAAGGAAGTTAAATTGGAACGTGTGTCAGAAGTATTCCGTGAGTGACCTGAACTGCAGTTGCAAGGGGTTACATGTGGACACCCATTGCGTCTCCTTGGAATTCTTCAAGAACACGACGTTACGCAGTGGCCAATTACAGACAGTAGCCAGCCATAGGTCAGGGCAGGCCCATCAAATCTTCCGTCTCATATCGGGTATCCGGGATTACTCCGTGAATACGGGATTATCTTGCAGCCATGTCATTGGAGTCCTGGTTATCTTTTCCGGCGTTTCTATCATTCAGCGTCGCCCTGTGGCGATTTGAACAGCTTCTCGGCATGGAGCAGCAGAAGCACAGACTTGACAAAGCTGTCCAGGTCAGTTTGTGAGATTTCTCCTTCATTTGACGCAGCATCAGAGTTTCTCCTTCATCAAGTAAAAAAAAGTAAGACCTCCTCATGGTGCCTAAAATACATTGAGTTTATAATTCTGGGCATCAACATGTTGTGCCATTGGTTTATGAAGCCTGCATAGTGTACATTCTGATAAATATTTATTGCAAGTTTAAAAATATACCACAAGATTGGAAAATACTAGCATCTTAGATGTATTACAGTTTAACATCATCCTAGAGGGTCTGTTTTCATTTACATTATGAAAGGCCCCCTTAAAATAGACAGGTTTGTAATATAATGAAGACTGAGTCCACTTTTCTTGAAATGTGCATAGAATAGATTCATATATGGAAACCTGTGAAACACCATTTCATTCCTAGGTGTGTACCCTGTTCCTATGCACCATCATCATTACCATCTGTATTACACCAGTCTGTTTTTGCCTGAACCTACCATGTATCACTGTGTGGGTACATTCCATTCCTTCACTTTTCATTCCCTTGATACTGTCCATGATGTTTGCCTTCTCATTACAACTCTAATCTCTGTCATGTTAACTGCTTATGGTCCCGCTGCCTTCCGGGGGAATGAGATAGAAGACCTGCTGCGGAAGTGATTAAACCTTTCCGGTGTATTTCAGATGTTGATCCCACAGACCAATAACATGGTCCTTGCAGTTGCTGCACAAAATATTGAGAGAGCATCCATCAACCTTTTTTTTTTTAAAGCGACTTTGGGTTGACTTTATATCATCATTCAAGTCCAGTTAAAACTTGTATGAATCAGGAAGTCTTCCAACTCTGTGAAATAAAGTTTGAAAAAATGAAGAAAATAGTTGGTTTCACTGTACAAAGACAGGTTAACCCTTAGTGAGGCCTGACTTTCTGGTAACTTACACATATCAGAGCTACCCTATATATACCATAGAGTATAGGCCTTTAAGGGTTAATACCAGTACATGTATAAATATGCAGTGTCAAGATGAAATGATAACTATTTTGACTTCATTTTACAGTTGCCCTGACCCTTGCTCCCAGTACCCGGCGTAGTTGAATTGAGTGTATTCCATGGGCAGGAAATGAAGGGTGCAAGAAAAAATATGATATTTTGCAATTATTATGTTTGGCACTATCTAATTAGATTGTCAAATTCCTGTATTACCATCAGGAAATAAATGTAAGTTAAGTGCAGCATCAGTGTTTGTAGGTTTCTTTGAAGACCTTTCCCAGAGACCTCATCAAGGTCAAAGTATGATGCCATATTGCATCAGTGTTTATATAACATGACATTGGGAACAGTTGGAAGATAAACATGAAAATGTCAAGCTCCCTGCAAAAAGAGAGGTTTTGTTACAAGGATATGTATACTTTCAGCAAATGCCTGTGCAGAGCATACCGTAATACCAGTGACCATCACAAATATGATACTGTATTACTGTATTGTGGTAAATACATAATTATTAAATGCACCACAAATATATGTTTTGAACAGGTGTTTGTGGTCTAAATCAGTAACAGTGAGTAGCGGTTTAAAATTTATGGCAGTGTAAATTCATGCGTAGGAAATTAATATTGACTTAGTGATCATTTGAAATTTCATCTACTCATTACATTCATGTTTTAAAGACCATGGTAACAGCCATTTCACCAATTAATTAAAGCAGTTTTTCAAAGGCAATGGGAATTTCGAAGGAACTTATATAGACTAAGGAAACAAGTAAGGCATTCCAAATGTTGTGCATTCTGTACAGGAATTGATTATAGAACCCCAGTGGATGCACACTGCTAGTCTACACTCAGCAGACCACTGAGGGCACTGATTTCTATCACAGTAAATATACATCTGACATGCTTACACTCTTATCATGACCATTTCCAGCGTCATACAACTGGAACTCCCTAAGTTTTGCACCACTCTGATATTTGCAGGACGACAAGACCCAGACAAATCGGGTGTCACCTTTAGCCATAGTGATGTAGTCTGCACTGCTTTACCAGACATTGTGAAAGAGAAAGACAGGTCATCCTTCCCTCCCTCCCTCCCTACACACACACAAACATCAAATATCAGGAAAAGCTTCGGGATACATCAGTACTTCTATGCATCATCTTTAGTTTGGAAAAAAGTACATGATACAAATGTCACTTAATTTTCAGTTAGACTATGCTAGTAGAGCCGCCCCAGTGTTATGTACCGGTACATGTAGGCCTTGTTGTGTTTCACAAGGCCGATAAGAGACAGTACATTGAATATCATGTCATCTTACATCTATGTCTAACAATGTATTATAAATACTATGTATAGCACATTTTGGTATTCTTAGATACTTTGTAGTCTCAACCAGAATCCTTATAATTATACCATTTAATCACCAAGGATTGGTTCTATGCCACTGTTTTCAAAATGGACACGGGGGTCTGTATACAAGGAATTAGGGTCAAAGAGTAAAATTATGTGTACAGTAGTTCTTGATGTCTTTGCATGTGTATATAAGTTGTCATTTGTGTCTTTCAATATTTATCTGCTAGTATAAAACATCCCATTTTTAACTCCCAATTTATATACATGCAGGCATGCATACCTTTTTGAGGGGAGGGAGTGTATTGGGATTTAGTCAACATGTCTGTCTGTGTGTATCAATGCATATATGTATGTTTTTCATTTTCTGTCATGGAAAAAATTGAATTTCATCATTTCAAGCCTGGTTATGAACAGAACAAAGTTGTGATGAATATGTTAATAATTAAGTGTCAAAGTTGATAGAAAAAATATACACTGATTTATTGAATATAGCATAATTAGCATGATGCTTGCATATGCATTCAAAGATGAGTTGTGTATGTATTGTAAGTAGAAATAGGCTAGATTTCAGTCACAGAAAAGTATACAAAATTATTACCAAGAAACTAGCATTTTAAGTATGGAGAATTTGATTAGATTTATGATCACACCAGCGATGTTTGTCTAAATACTTTTACCCTGTCCATGTAAATCAACTGCATTTGTCCTGGGCAGAGATTGTTTTGCTACTGTTTGCAAAGTACGACTCCCAAGTGTCATGTGTTCTTCATCAAGCAACACTGGTCGTAACAAGTTGTAATATTTTTACAGCTTGATCCGGTTGACATGGGTTTTTTTCAAAGGCCAGTGCTTGCAAAGATCCCGGTGAATGTGATCTGAAATCAATTTGCAGTGATGGATGTGGGTTATGTGGTTTGAAATGTGAAGTGTGATGTACTAGAGATATTATACACGATGGTATGAGTGGAATTCCAAGCTGTACTCAGTGATAGCATTACTGTATTAACAACTCAGTGTGTGTGAGATTCCATACACATCTATTATCGGTTCAATTTTGGTAAACTCAAAGCTCCGTTAACTGATCTTTTAAATGTACGGTACTTTCCATTTTTTTAATTCATCCTTGAAATAATGTTTTTTGTTGTTCTACCCTGATATCATTTTGAAATGCCAAAAGTTCAATTCTTGAACCGGAGTGTCAACCTGGATGTGTGTAACATCCATTGTTATTGTTGACAACAAAATGACTTTAATCTCAACTAGAATGCATTTGTCAACAGTAACATTACATATTGTATACATTGTTTTGACAAAGCTTTTACTTTCTTTTTCAACTCACTTTTGGTTTCACATCTGGTGGTTGGAAATCTATCGCCATGATGCCCCATGGTTATTACTATCAGCAGAATTTGATACATATTTTCTTTCCAAGCTGTGTTGTTAATAAGTGCAAGAAATTATAATTTTGATAAGAGTAATGCTATGTCATCTGATTGCCTGTCGAAATAGTGTACAGTGGTATGCATGGCTATTTTCATCTTCTGAGAAGAGATCTGTTCCTCATACGGTACTTACATGTCTATATACATTTCCAAAAGTAATGGATATGATTTTCCTTGAACAAATTCCATGGAACAGCTTTCAGCCTTTGCCGGGTAAACATTTGATACACTCTGTAAATTTGGCTTCTCCTAGACAAATGGCCACTCATGTGAATGTAACCATGACAACTATGAAGAGAAGATTCAGAGCATGGAAGGGGACAAGGAATCCCTGTTATTGCAAATCAGTGTACTCACAGAACAGGTCAAAGGTCAAGCCAGCAGTGTCCAAGAACTTCAAAAAGAACTGGAAGACACGCAGGAGAATCTTGGGAAAACTGAAGAAATGTTACAACAGGTGAACAAACTCTCTACCCTTGCTGCTATTAGAAGAATATACAGAAAGTTTATTATCAAAGTACTTTTGTTTTTGCCACAGTGGCTACTGAAAATTTTCATCAATTTGTTTCATATTCGTTATCAAGAGTTCCACTTTCTAATATTGATTTAGCCTTGTCAGATAAACCCCATTTTTTGAATCATTGATCCAGAACACACAATAATTGTTTTGCAATCGGATGGAGACATGTACCAATAGTTATCATCATATAACTTCATAGTGATTTCATGTTGTTTAAATACAACTCATACTAAAAAGGTACTCTGAAATGACAAATGCACAATGGTAAAACCACATTCCTTCAAACACAATAGAAAAAAAAAAAATTTTTGCTAACTATGGATATTATCTTGTATCAAATAACACCAGAATGAGAAATTATCATCTTGAAATTTTTTTCAAACCGAAGATGTAGTTGGAGGAAAATTTCGGGAACTTCTTTTCAATTTGTGGTGTTACATTTGTTTTTTGTTGTTTCAGGTAATAACCAGCAAAGCCGCACTGGAATCAGAGAAAATGGAGTTGATGGCTGAATTGTCAGATCTGAAAATAAAACTTGCTTCAACAGAGAAGGAACCAGATGAGAGGCTGAAGGAATCTATGGTAAGTGTGAACAGAATGAGTGATATAGTCAGTTTTACAAGAAATGTTATGTAAAAATTTTCAAAAAAGATTTTGCCTTTGATTTTAACATAAACAGGTTGTCTGTAACAAAATTTGTTGCAAGCTTTACCACAAGGTATTGTAATGGTCAGTTTTACTATAAAGAGATTGTGTTGTAAGTTTCTCTGTAACAATGGCTGTGTAGTAACTTTTTCTGTGAAAGTCTTATTATGTGGCATGTTTTAATGGAACAGTTTGTGTTGCCAGTTTTACTCAAAAGACCACAACATTGGTTGATATAAAAAAGTGGTCAGAAATAAATAGAAGAAGATTATACGTTGATTTTCTGAGGGAAAATTGTAAGTGTTATCAGAAAATATTTAGTAAGTTTTATGTGAATTAGTGTAGGGTAGGATGTACAGGAAAAGAAAAAATAATATTATTAGTGTATGCTTCTGCCTTTCAATGTTGTAGAACAACCATGTCAGTTTTCTTTGTAGTGTTTGTCATAATGCCCAAGTGCAGGTAGATATACTGGTACCGGTATTAATGAAAGTGACGTGATGATCAACCATGTACTCCTGTACTTGTGTGATCAGATATCATGGTACCATGCAGAATTGTGATTGCAGTGTTGGGTTTATATCTCCAGAATGAACTTGCAGATACAAAAGTCCAGTTGAAAGAGAGAGAGGAAGATATAGAGAAACTGCAAAGAGAAATTGCTCTTATGAAAAAGGTGAAAGAAGCATCAGCCAGCCTGGAAAAAGGTAATGACAAGATATTTTGTATTTTGTATACACTAGTGTGGAAGAAAAAAATTGGCTGGTATATGAAATGCAATACAACATTAATTTTCATGTTCACAAACAATTGTCTTAGAATTAATTGTCTGTTGGTTCTGATCATTCAACTCAAAAACTCAATGTTCAATTCGCGAAATGTTTGAAAATGTATTTTAAACCAACAGAATGGAATAACAAAAATGAAAATGTTTGTTACTGTAATATTTATTTGTACGTATGTCAACTCTTTCTCAATTAGAAAAAGCTGTCAAACTCCTAACTACATGAGCCTTAAGCATACATATTTTCAAACAAACCATATTTACGCATGCATTTCATTGGCAATGCAGATGTTATATTTGTTAACAAATCATCTGATTATTAATTGATGTTTCTCTGTTTTGTGATGATAAATGTAAAGTTTGTAACTAGTTTAATTTAACTTCCACCTACATATACAATAAAATCCCAGTATTCAACACTTATGTGTAGCTACTGGCAGTAGGTAGTTCAGAAATACAGCGTTAAGTTTGTTTGTTGGTTAATTATCACCTTTTGCACTGGCTGTGTAAATTTCTGTTGTAATATTTGTTTTTGATTGACCTATGACCCTTTGGTGTGCCACTGTCTTTTATGTTTCTTTGCTACAGAAGAAATTGCTTTCTTGCAAGTAAAATTAAGGCAGAAATGTAAGCAAAAACACACTGGATTGGCCTGGCCAATCACCAGCATGTGGAAGACGTTAGATTTCTTAACCTGATTTAGAGCTTGTGTATGAATCAATCACTCACAATGATGTGATGATAGCCCTGTGATTGAACTAACCAAAAGCTCATTAATTATCTATCAGCGTATCAACATCATTTGATTTGCTACATGGTGTTTGCATTTCCATACTTAGCTGATTGTGGTAATGTGCGCCTCAAAGTGGAAGTTTCAAACTTTTCCTCAAACTTTCTACACGGAAAATATCCATTCGGAATTCAGAATGGTCAATATACTCTTGGTTATTACTCTATCAGGAAAATTAAATTTAATGAAATTTTGCTTTTTTAGAAAATAAAAAAAATATTATTTTCACATGTTTGAAGGGTTACTAGTTGTAACTTTGCCAATCTTTGGATGTTTTTTTCTCTTTTTGTGTGTGAGGACTATAACGCTTTTCTTGTTCTACTCCCCAAAGCATGTTGAGATACCCAGTATTCAACTTGTAAACTCAGCCTGTACATGTGTAAACTGCATTGTTATTGTTGACGAGTGAATTCTCGTCCGGACTAGTATTCAAATGAAAACAATAACAGATGCATTTCACACATATAAGTGCAATGTTGACAGGCAATATGGTAGGTGTTTCAACATGTTGAGGCCAGTAGAGCAAGAACTTACGATTAACATAAAAAACAAAAACTGTTAAAAAATCATCAATAGATGCAGGCACTGGCCGTTTTACACTCACCAGACTGCAAAATGCACAAGCACAAGCAGTAGGCTATAAAAGAATTGTAATATAATCTTAGAGGCCAAGAAACTCTCTGAGGAGCACATTACCTCTATACGTCTTTGTTTGGATGTCTTGTCGTGCTTGTATTGACTAATCAAGACCAATAAGTCAAACTTTGGTTTCAGAGATATTTGTCATTGCTAATTCAAGCTCACCATCAATATGGAATAGAAAACTAAGTGTGAATACCAGAATTCAATTCATTTATAGTATGCAAAAAATCTACTTATTTCTGCAGTTGTATGTGAATATGTAAATTTTGGTACAGTGTTGACTTGTTGTACAGTCAGTGCCCATTACTCAGAATTTGCTATGACCTTTCACCTGCATATATTATATTTTATACAATCTATGTGTGTCCCACCCGTTGTGAAATCAAAGCATGTTGAAGAATGTTATTTGTGTTAATCTAACATACGTGTATCTAACTTGTAGATATTGTAATTCATGTTTTCATTTTTAGACTAATCACCATCATTGTTTTGAATCTAAAGTTTATCAAATTCAGTGCCATTTATTGTACTGATGGAGTACTTGCCCCTGCTCACTGTCACAATGTTTCAGGCCGCCATATGATTGGCTGCAATAATCAATAGTTGCTATTAGCTAACCAATCAGGAACAAGGTTTCACACAAGACTAATTGGTCTGTATACATTATTGGCATCAAACAGAAAAACTGTAACTGGAGTATTAGAGTGCCAAGGCCTGCAATAATACAACCAAAAGTTGAAAGAGAAGTTGAACAGTTGGTTTAGCCACCCACCTTCAATAAATAAACAATCTTTGTGGTCTACTTTAAACTCTACAAGACTTGTTCTTATCTGATCATTAGTCCATTAAACTCCATTTGGTGTCTCTTCTTAAACAACATTCCGGAAAAGCCTATTTCTGTTCCAAATCTTGCATTTCTGATGAAAAATATGAAAAATAATGGTCGTCATTTATATTCAGTTCCTTTCCTGAGAAAAAATATTGTTTGAAGTCAGGTCCTTTCCTGAAAAAAAAAAAATATTTTGAAGTCAGAAAAAAATTGTGTCAGTAATTATAGCAAAGGTAGAAATGAGGATTTTGTAAGTATGCAGTGTATCAAATGGTAAAAACAAACAAACAGTTTACACTGGTGATGCCTTCATCGAGGGAAAGTAAAGGTCAAACTACTGGTACCTAATGAACTTTGTACAAACTTTGTTGCATAAAAACTTGAAAAATGCTTGCTCAAGTGTCATGCAATTCAGGAATACCTACTTCAGGCGTAGATGTGAGCTTGTGATGATATTTTTTAATAAAGAATGGCAAAGTTTAATCACTTCAGTGTTCTATGATGTTTCATGGTTGTCTTTGACTTGATTTCCTCTTGCAGATTCAGAGTCATCAAGACTCAAGGAGGCAGTGGAGTCATTGATGGCTGCTAATAGTGAAAAGGTATGAACACACAATACATTTTATCATTCAATATTTCAATGTCTGCAATGAATTGAAATGATACTGCAATACCAGTATGTGGGGGCCTTTTGCAGCCAGGGGTAGATGCATACACCAAATCTCACCACATATTAACTACTTGTAATCATATTTAACTGAAAATGAAATGACGATCCTTGAAAATAAAATGAAACTTGAATTTAATGACATATTCTTTATTGTTATAGACACAGCACACAGCAAAGTGTATAGTTTATGACAAATACTTTTAAATTGATGTGTTCCTTGTTGTTTGTGACATATTTATATTTGGTTGAATCATTTATGTATGTTATATACATGTATGCAGTCTTCCAATGGTCAATAAGACAGTCACATTGTGTAATGTGTCATTCATATATTCTTGTATTGTAAAGGAGACAAATAATGAATGGTGTTATAAATTACTAATGACCAATATAGGAAAAACTGTCAGAGGAACACTGATATTTGACATTCATTGTGTTGTATGTCCTGAACATGCCTCTATGTGTCTACTGGATGATTTGAGACTTGGGACAGGCAGTTTGGACCTGAACAGTACATACAGTGTTCAGTGTTTTCAAGTGTGTCTGGTGTGCAGAACAAGACAAATTAGTATTCTTTGGCAAAGTGCATTGAGCATCGTTTCAGTATGCAAATCAGAAGATAATGTCATTGTCAATAGAGATTTCATTATTCATGTCCTCAGATTTTGCACATTGCAATTTGTAAGGGAGACCTATGCAAATTATTGTTGTGTAGACAGTTAAATATTGTGTGTCATTAGATGGATTTCAAATAGGTAATTTAGAGACCTTGAAACAATTTATGAAAAAATGGTAGCAAAGAATTCTATTTTGTTCCGTCATCCGATAGGATTTGAAGATTGAAGATCTTCGGAAGTCTCTGAGTCGATACAAGAGAGTCCATGAAATGGTGATTCTTGCTCAGGGAAAGAAAGGTAAGGTCAAAGGTCATCTGGTGTTGCAGTGTAAGTCTTGTAAGTCTATGTGGAAAGTGGTCTATAAACTTTCCATTACGTTGAAAGTCAGTTTATGTGATATATACATCTAGCATTGTGCATGATCTCTATGGTTATGTCAGAAAAATTATTTCTGCTGGCCACTACTCTGAGACCTGACAGTCGTCTTACAAATACTGATCTTTGGATTCATTTGTGCTGGCCAATGTTCTGATGATGGTGATTTTGTAGCGTCCACAATGACAGCTGTGTTGACCAATGGGAATACAAATCTCAGTGGAAAGTTCACTGCCCTGCAGGTGTTCCAAACCTTGAGCCATGCCTGGGCTGTTGACTCCTCACATGAATAAATCACAGCAAAGACAACAACATTGTGCTGTGGTTCTCTATAAATAAGGTTTCTTAAGGAAGCATACACCTCAAAAGTGAAAGACTTAAACTTTTCCTCGAACTTTCCTCACTGAAACGTCCAACCATTCTCTTACAAAATTCCCAATAAACATCAGGGGTCACTGTGCGGATGTTTGTACTGGAGAGACAAATAACTTAACATTTCACAATATTTGAAATTCAAAATGGCTGCCTTGACTGTGTTAACGCCATGGGGAAAATAAAACTTTTGATTTTCAAAAAATTAAGATGGGGAAACTTTTCTTACCCCAAGAGCTTTAAAATGAACCCAAAACTAGAAACATATTGCAAAAATTTGAGAGGCTGGTTAATTGACCCTAAGGCACATACCGATACAGGTACTCAGTCAACATTATGCAAAATCAGAGAAAAATGGTAATGATGGTGTCAATAGGGCATACGTACCCACTGGGTGCATAGTCTTTCTTCCATAGCATAACCCATATTCCCATTGGTTGACAAATGATACATTTTTGTATAACAACAGACAACGTCACTTTGTTATGCTCATCCATCACGGATGATTTTAGATATCAATCAAATATTTTTTCAGCCACAACATACAGCACTGTTAAAATTTATGTTTTTTATCACAGTATGGTTTACTTGTAACTTACACCCTCCTAGTCTACCCTGACTCCCAGACCACCATAGTACTAAACTCTGCTTAGTGACTGACAATGATGACACATTTCAGATTGTTTTGTTTGTGACTATCACGATCCATACACTTCATTTGACATGTAACACCTGTTCTTTTTTGTCCTCTGATAAATCTACTTTTTCCGTCAATTCACTGTTTTGAATGGGGAGAAAGTGTCAACATTTTGCTCCTTCACAAAAAAACCATAAATTACTTTTCGTTTGGTATATATTCCTAGACCGCTAGAGACCTACCTAGAACAATTACTATTGTAATTGATTTACGCACAAACCATGACAAAATTATACATACTTCAGTGTCATTTCTATTCTTTCTTATTAATTTTGACATTATCTGCATGATTTGTGATTCATTCATTTCTTGAATCTACACTTCACTGCAGAACATTAAATTTTATGCAACACCATAAATACACATTCAAATCATAAAAAGTAGGTTAGGGAATTGTTGTACATTATAATCTTCAAATAAATGTTTTGCCAATCAGTAAATTGTTATCAGGCTTTTTTGTGACTTCAATACTTTTTCAAATCTTGTATTATGTCTCATTTATGTACAAAGCGGTAAAAATTTATGAAAATTATTAATCTTTATCACAAAACAATTGATGCATTTACATAAACATTCAGATTGTAAGTGGAGTATTAGAACTATGGCCAATTCAGAATCAAGTCAGTGAACATGTCAGAAAAAAAGCATCTTTATATGCGTTACTTTATTTTACCCTGTTAGCACCCAGGGTCCTGAATGTGAATAATTTCAAAACATTCAAATTTGAATTTGCATTTTCTGCTGTACCAGTAGCACCATCACAGAAATGTTTTGCTTCAAATTTTTTGTTGTTGTGTAGCTCTGCTCGTCTATTTCAGCACCATTATGGCGTTCTGTGTTTGCTTTTTAATTCCCTTTTTTCTTTCTATCATTCCATTTCATTCTCCTTCCAGAGTGAACTTGGACTAGTCATCCTCACTTATAATTGTGTGATCTTTGCACAAAAAAAAATCTCAAAGTGGCATGTCTGATCATCTCCAATCCCTTCCATGATCAATTTTAGTTTTACAAAAGTCATGCCAGAGTTTTCCATTTCCTCCAGTCAGTATCCTTAAATTTCAGTCTAACTTCACAACTTTCGAAAACCCCAAAACATTTGCATGCCATTTATCTTGGAAATTTAAAATAAAAAACACTAATTACCCAGACATGTTACATTATCTATTTATCCCGAATATCCTGCCTAACATATTTTTTAAATCAGTATTTTTTTTTGAGGCGATTTCTTAAAATTTTGAATTCATATTTATGACATGCAGGAATTTGATTTTGCCATGATAGTTTGATCTGACTGTCTATGATCTATCTTTTGTCATTTCTTTTTTTCTTCTTCATATTTTTTTGAAAAAGGCCAAGTTCATTCTCGTAGGAGATACAGTTATGGCACATATCTGTCGTCATCTCGTACCAGCCAAGGCATGGATGTCTCTGTTTAAATTGCAGTCTTGTCGCTTTTTTGTTTGTATAGACTTTGTGACTTGACCACCCCTACAGCTCTGCTGTGTAGAATAATCCTAGCATCGCTTGTGTGCAATAGTACACGTAGAACAGGGGTGGTCAAGTTTGCATCTTTGCTCAATTGTACAGATAAACCTGCCAATGTCAAAACTCAACCAATATTCTATTCTTCACCATATTTGCTCTCTCTCAGAATAGTACTGGAGCTATGAAAGTCACCGCTGACAAAACAATTTTAGCCGAATAGATGGAAAATAAAAAAATAAAAAATATGCACAAGAATTTGTTTTCTGTTGGAAAGTAAAGCATCCTGTGTCAACATAAGAGAAAGAAAAAACTCAATAGTCTGAATAAGGAATTATGAACCGGATTAATGATTTAGTTTCAAAAATATAATAAGCATCTTAATATGAATTAGCAGAAAAGTCCATTGAAAAAGTTATTAATGAGTACTTGATTCCAACATGACTGAAAGATCGTCTCACAGATGTTCATTTGGTAGTAGTTCATTTATAACCAGTATAAGCAGGTTTATCTGTATGTGCATGACAACTACATGTGTCACCTTTCACCTTTGACCCCTGTCACAGTTTGTCTGTGTGTCTGATCAGCACTGTTGTTTCCTCCCGTGTCTTTCTGAGTGTAAAAAGCAAACCAGAAACACAGTCCTGTGAGCATCTTTATTTTCAGTGGACAGTTTATACTGTGTCCAGAAAAATTGGACGGAAAATGTGTGGTAGCCTATGAAACTTTATCTGTTGAAACTTATAAACAAACCCGAACAAAAAATTGCAGTGAACAAGACAAATCGAGCTGCCTGTCCACTGAGTACATCTGAAGGAGCATATTTAGCCAATGACAATTTATTTCTAAACCAACTCTGTTGTATCAGCCTAATTCATTCACAGTAGCAGTGGAAAATGCTTTTTCTTGCGGATAGGGAGATTTGAAATTTCCATTTGAAATGAAGGGAATCTTCTAATCATGAAATTTGTCCCTAAACGGAATGAAAGCCACTTTCAGGCATCAATTAAAAGTAAAATAGGCTATTTTCTTTCTCAGGTTACTTTGAAATCTTGAGACCTGGTGTTCTCTTTTGAAATGCCAAAATAAGTTTCTCTTTGCTTTCACTCATAGAAAGAAAATTACACTCTTGTTTAAACAATGTATCCATGTGTGTGTTCTTGTCTCCCCTAGCACAATCAAGTGTATCAAAATTATATTAACCTTTCCACATTGAGATACTGCCATGACAATGATATTGTTGAATTTATCCCATGCATGAATTCTACAGTATACTCTTTTTGTAGCTAGTTTTGTCTGATAGAAAATTCCCTGCTAACGTATTGACTGAAATAGCAAATTTCTAGCATGTTTGCATGGTAGCAAACATTTCTGTCTTGCCTAGAGATTGTTAAACGGTGTATACATACACTTATGTAGCTTTTGTAAAGAAAAACTTTAAACTGTAAATAAACAGCTGGGGAAGGAAAGTTGGTGACAATTTAGCTGCTCCAGTTTTCCTTATGGTAGTGATTTGCTTTCCTTTTGGTGCTTATCATTTGCAATAATGTAGACAAAGTTCATTGTGGTTCATTCACACATTTGAAACGTAAATTGCTTTCCAAATTTGATGCAGATATACTTTAATTCAGAAGTGTTATTTTTTGAATTGTGGAATTGCAAAGAGTAAAATACACGCATCTCATTCAGGTTTTGTAGCTCTACCTGTAGGAAGAAAATAAAACTGACTTTGTATGAGAAACAAATACTGTATGTAGTCACACATTACAAAACAGAATCCCAATCTTTATTTCTGTGATTTAGCATGTGTAGATTATTATATGGAGTAATGAAAATGACTTATTATGATTGCAATGGAATTCTGATGATAACAGTTGTATCACATCATGGGTTACCCCATAGCCAATACTGTGTCAAAGACATCACATTTATATAACTATATCATTTACTTTTAGGTTAACCATTGTCAGAAAGTCGACATACTTAACACAGTTACAGTTGGAAAAGACATGGTTACTCTACTAAAAAATACAATCAACCAAAGTTTATGAGATTTGGAATTTTACCAACCAGAAATCTGACATTAACAGAGCGTGTATCAGATACCAGACATGAAAAAATCAAACTTCAAAATGCTGAACAAATTTTAATGCAAATGCATTGTCCGTATTGTTCCATGTATTGTTGACAGACTTAACATAGTTAGAATTGGAAAGACAGCTTCTCTAACACAGATGCTTTCAAGAATTTAACCAACCAGAATTCTGACATTAACTGAGCACGGAGTTACCAGTTATGATAAATGACAAAATCAAACTGCAAAATGCTGAACAAATTTGTAATACAAATACATTGTCGTTCTTGTTCCCTGTACAGCTGTGTTCCGTAGATAGCTTTCCATAACAATAGACAGAGAACCAATTTTTGAACCTCCCGTATTCTAACTCTTAATCAAATATTACCATCCCTACCTCTCTATAAAAATCTCCATGTCTCTCTCACTCACACCATTGTAATTACTTTGTCTCTGACATTCCACTGTGGTCTGATCTACCGTACAGAGAATGGATTGACAGAGGGTGATCAGAGTGACACTGCATCCACTGACAGCTCTCAACCATCCAGTGCAGTGGAAGACTTTGCCAAAGATAGAGAGGTAAGAAAACTACCAGGAATGAATGAATGAATGAATGAATGAAAGGGTGGTCTCTCATTCAGTGTTGACATACCAGTAGTAATAATCACTGTCTCTTTACATGTAAATATTCTGCTGTAGGGTATTTTGAATAAGAACTTTGAAAGGGAAAGTTACAGTTGTTTGCAACTGCTCTCCTGTTGTGATTTGAAAAAAAATTCTCTGCCATCCATTAGGTTCCTTTCCCATCAGGAAAACTCTTTCCGATGCATTCCTATCACAAAAGCTCCCTAGTGCCGTCTCCCCACCACATAATTCATGTCCTTCCTTTCAGTAAATCCCTGCAATGGCTTAATCCTATTCCCGGTCTGTGTACAGGAATTTTACCAAAAGTTTGGTAGCCCCTAAGTGTACATAGAAATCAGACTGCCACGAAGTTGTGAAGTAGCCATTAACTGTCATCTGTATTTCAGGGAAGTGAGAGTTCAATCAAAGTCTTAATGCCAAGTCCAACAGCAACGTCCACTCCAGTCACTACGCAAGGCAGCCATGCCACACAAAGACAGATACAAATGCAGGACATAGCCAGTCCCATCACCGGTGACTCACAGGGCAATGACACCGTGATTCACATGGCACAGGCAACGCTGGAAGAGACCATCACCACTACCAAGACAACCACAGCCGTCATTACCATGGCGACTGGTGAAGAAACAAAGAAAACAGTGACAATTCAGTCGCCAACTCAGAAATCATCAAGTTTAGAAGAACTCAGAGATATACCAGATGCACCAGTGAGTTTGCCACCTCCCTCACAAAGATAAAAAAAAATCTCTGGGAATCCAATAGGACCATATTTTCAGAATTTTAATGTTAACCTTAAACTTAGCCACATATGCCTTTCATTGTCACATAGAAATGCCACTGTGATCATATTACAATCCTATAGGATTCATATATAAGATGTCTGTTTTGGGGTTTAAGAACTGTACCATTGCAATCCTGTTTTTTACATTTTTTCAGTCTCAAGATTATCCTGTAAATCCTCCAAGGATACTTATGAGAGGGCATTTTTTAGAGGATTTTCAAAGTTTTGTCACTGTAGAGCAGATAATTCAAATTCTGTTGATAGGAAAAGTGGTATGGCAGTCAGTCTATGTTGAGAGTCACAGCATTTATATGCAGTCTGTGTATTTTCTTGAGTATCAATTTGTATTTTCTTCACTGAATACAGAAAAGTCAACCTTACCCAGACTACAGCACTTTACCAAACTCAGCAAAGAAACCAACAGACACAGCACAGGAAGAACCAAACAATATGGAACAGCAGTCGCCGCCGGAAAACCTCCACCAGAACGGCTTTGAGTGGTTGCCAAGGATGCAGGAACCCCAGCAACCGGATGCAAAACCACGGCAACCAGAAGACAATCATTTCAGTAACCGAGGTAAAACAGGTGCATCATTTGGGAAGGGTTTGTTCAAATTTAAAGGTGGTGGCAAGAGGTCATCCAGTGCTCCTAACCTAGGTAAGTATCATAACCGGCTTTAACCAGTCTCAACTAACCCAAACTAGTGACTAGCCTCTTTTAACTAACACTATTTGGCTGTGATGTTCATCTAATGTGTTATGCCTCATCTACATTGGATTGGTACTATTTTTAACGTGACATTGCTATTAATATCCCTGACCTGATATAACCTTTGACCCTTGACCATAACATAATCTTAGCTAGCTGACAGTTCTAATAATGAAATCTTTTAATACAAATCTTCTTGAAGATGTAATTTGGTGGATGTCAAGAAACTTTAATGAAGCTTATTTACTTTGTCTGTAAATATTTTATTTCAGTCACAGCAAAAACTTCTACAAATAGATACTTCAGTTATTCATGACATCTTTCTAGGCTTGACCCTCGTGCATTTATTTTCAATACGTTAATGCAAATAATGTGAATAGATAAAGAGTATCTCAATTAAAAACTCAATTAAAATTATTAATGCAAATAATGTGAATAGATAAAGAGTATCTCAATTAAAAACTCAATTAAAATTATATTAATATTATTCAGAAGTGTTTTGCCAAAAGCAAAGAAGTCATACTTTCTTTATGAACTTCTTCTTTCTAAAAGCCCCTCAGATATACTCTCTGAATACAACCGTATCAGTTAATTGCAGTGTGTTATACATAACAAGCTTGAATGAGTTCAGTTGTGGAGTATCCCTTAACACACAAAATGTTTTTATCCTATCTTTAAAACATTTCTTTTCCCAATGTTACTCTAATGTGGTTTCCATAACAATGCGCAATAGATACCTGCAAATTACAAAGTGTACTCAGTACACACAATGTTCCCTTGATTTTAATACCCAATGTGTACCAAGTATATACCCAGTGTTACTGCAGTATTCCCTTGATTTACCCAGTGTGTACCAAATATTTAACCATTGTTACCACAATGTTCCCTTGATTTACCCAATATGTACCAAATATGTACCCATTGTTACAATGTTCCCCTGATTTACCCAATATGTACCCAATATGTATCCATTGTTACAAACAGTGTTCCCTTGATTTACCCAATATGTACCCAATATGTACCCATTGTTACCACAATTTTCCCTTAATTTACTCAAAATGTATTCAGGATGCACCCATTGTTACCACCATGTTCCCCTGATTTACCAAATATGTACCCAATATTTACCCATTGTTACAACAATGTTCCCTCGATTTACCCAATCAGCACCCAGTGTGTACCCACCATTACCCAACTGCAATTCAATGTATCAGTGTGAGGTCAACTGTCACATTCTACACTGAAATCACTGCAACCCACAGACATTTTAATGTACCCACTCTTTGAGCGTTTTATGAAAGAAACAGATTTAGAATCATTTTCCAGTGAATTAAAAGCAACAAAGCAAATATTTTTGTGAATCAAATTTATCTTGACCTGATTGACCATACAAATTCTGGTAACTGTGATCCTAGCTTCTTTATCAATGTTAACCTGTGGTCTATTTGATTGATTGACTTGTACCAATCTAGTGCCAAAAATCACAAAATATTCCCAATTCAGACAATAAATGAACATGGTAATCTAAAACAATACTAAATAACCCAATGTGCCCAGTTGACAGCCCATTTAATAGTTTACTAATTCTTTACTCACCACAGCGACATCGATCATTCATGCATCAAATTTCAATTGAACAGTTTCTAAACAGCATGCTCTTCAGATTCATTTTCAAATCCGAAATATGCAATACCACAGTATGTATCATTCAGATCCCAATTGGATCGACCATATACCTGTAAGTATATGAATGTCACGCAATACATTACCCATCTTTCGCACCATAAAGACATACCCAAGAATAACTGTCTGCTGACGTGAGCCCACTATGCAAGACTGTCACAATTTGTGGAAATGTCAATTTGTCAACAATAGTTATGAAAGCATCAAGCATTCCTCCAGTGTCTCAGGGTGTCCTTTGTACATTGTATGTCACGGTGTTTATGACAAATGTCACATTTTTCACTGACATGTTATACAGTATACCTATGTTATGTTTGTTTGACAGTGTCACAGAGTGTCATGTATGTTGTTGTACACCCTAGCTGTCATCGTTTACATGTACCTGCACTCACACAGACACATCCATGCTCTGCATGTACCCTGCCTCCATAATTCATTAAGTCTTCCATTTTTTGATAACGCTCCCATTTAAACTGCCCTCAAGAGTTTAAAACCCTCACTACAAAATGTCTCTGCTGTGTAAAAATTTCCCACTAAAATATTTGACTGGAAAGCCATCACTGTAAAGGACTGGAGGCCTCTTGAAGACTGGTGAATCGTCATGGCAGTGTTATTATGATTTTTATTGTGGCAGCTTGGGTGATGTGTTTGTATGCATTATTGAAGGTATAAGTATATGCAACCGCATTTGATCATCTCGCAAAACGCATTGAAATGTGAGAGCAGGTAATGTATGGCAAGCTGATCTCAATCCCTTTCATAACCATCATGTTAAAGCAGATGTCACAACACCTGGCATAGACTGTGTCAATGATTATGAAAATACTTTGTGCCAAAATGTTTGTTATGTAAAAACATGTATGGTTGTGAAGGGATCCAAGTTGAAGGCCACTCTGTTAAATTATTGTTGTTGAAAACATGAAAAAGAAAATTTATCTGCAAATATTAAAATGTCATTGGAAGACAAAAAAGTAGCAACAGAAGGCCAGCAGGAAATCAAAGTGTTAAATTCATCACACCACTATACTATACAGAAGTGGCTTGACAAAATTGCTGGCTTTACTCTGGCAATAGGAATACACAAAAGCAAAGATCCATACTACATAATGCACACTGAGTTTTCAGTTTGGGTAGGATGTAGCTGACACATTCATACATGTAGTTCACAGGTGCATGTGGAATATGCATATGTCCATTATTTTTAGATTGTCAGGAGTAAGGCAAGAAATAAACTGTACAGAAGGGAGGCAACTTTCATAAATAAATGGATGCAAAAGAGTTCTAGAATGACCATTTTCTGATGGACAGTTAGATTTGTATGATAGACAGGATGGTCAAAGAAGGAAAACAAAGTTTAAAGAATAAAATATCAAAACACAGAAATTATTTAGGAACCTAGCAAGTGGAGATAAAAGTACTGTTTGTTGAAATCATAGCAGCGGTGGCCTTCAACTTGCACAAAAGGTGGACTATATAAAATGCTCGGTATAAAAGCATGTGATACGGAACTAAAGGTGGCGGGGATATGTTCATCTACTCATTGACTGGTCATCCTCATCTAGGAACACCATCATTTGACTTCTGATCTACTCTAACTATTTGAAAAAGTGAAGTGCTGTAATTTGAAGTTGTGCCATACTAAATGTCTGTCTCAATGAGCATTACCATCTACAATTCAATGTAGATTTCAATTGTGATGTCAAGTGCAGAAACAATCTCAAATAAAACTTTGGAAATCCACTATATTCATGAAAGACATTGTCAAAAGATGTTGTGTGCTTCATAAGGCTTAATGGGTAACTTTGTAATGTTTCCCCAGCTTTACAGCTAGAGTGTATCTACATGTACAGATGTTTGGTGATGTGGATCATGTTTTGGCCAAACTTTTCACCCACCCTTTCTGAGTATTCCATAGTTCAATAATGCCATACCACAACAGTAAGGTTAAACCAAACTGTGGTTGTGAAAGGGTAATAGAGTAGATAAATTGTAGTGGGCCAAGAAGTACTGGTATTTCCTCATATCATTCCTATGTATGTCATTATCGTCATGTTAACCTCTGGACTATCACAATGTAGTAAAATTGGTGTATCAAGCATACTCTCACTGTTTAAAGGATATCACCAATTCATTTGGTTTTTATATTGTAATTCATAATGGCACCTGAAAATTCAAACATGCAAAGCAGTCAAGAGGTTTCTTTTATATTATATGGGCCATTTCATAAAGAATGTTTATCTGCCTGTCATTGTAAATTTCTTGAGACTTTCTTGGATATGTGTTGGTGACAAGTTAAATATTTCAAGACCAGCTAAAAGTTCCTGTCATACTGGATGATGTAAAGATATAATCAAAGACTGAGTCTCCATAACAAAGCCTCTCTCGATACAGGCAGATAAAACACTTCTCAGTCTATTCAGTATTATGAATTATTGGTATCAGGAGAACATTACAATCATGTGATTTCTTATTTCACATTTAAAAAAAAATAACATTGCATTCATATTTATTGATATTTGCATATTCATTTATGATAGATAATTTTCTTCATTTGTGTTTATGTTTTCATATGTTAAATAATGTATTGTAGTAATTCTATAAGTGGGCATTTACAACAAGAATGCCAAAATATTGGCTGTTCTTGTGTTTCCATTTCATGAGATCATTGCTTTCTTCATGAAAGCAAACCACATTACCAGCAAATGTGCATCACACTGTAATATGTCAATGAAGGGACATAGTTGCTATTTTTTATGGCATTTTTCGATGTCAAGAAAAAGTGAAATACCAACCAAAAATTGAGTTTACATCAACGGATGACATGAGAAGATTACAAATTAAGTGTATACCAGAGTTTGTTGGCTGTTATCGCAGCAATGAACTAGTATTCCAAAAGCATAAATTTTCAGTAGACGCAAACAATTATGCCATTGCACATTTTTACTCCATTTGTAGGCTGTGGTGCATGTTATGCAAACTACTCTTTCATCACATATCATATGCAAAACAAAATAACTTGAGTATCAAAACTGAGAATCTATAAAATTGATATCAAAAGATGGCAACTATGTCACTTCAAAATAATTATGTTAACTGTCCAATATGTCACAAAAAAACAACAATTACACAAAATCATCAACAAATTTTCTTTCTGTTTGTTTGTTTTCACAGCTGAAACAGAAGTTGCCGGGATGGAGGAAGAGAAAGCCCAGGCAGGGCTTCAGAGATATGGAGCTTTCACAACATTGGACAAAGCACACTATCCAGGGTCTCCCAAGGAACAGAAGAAAAAGAAAAGTGGAATCAAACGATTCTTTGGCAGGCAAGTTGTGATAATTATTGCTCCTAGTTTAAGGTAGTATGCACCTCGAAAGTGAAAGACTTAAACTTTTGCTCTAACTATCCTCAAGGAATCTTTCAATAATTCTCTTTCAAAATCAAGAATAAAAATAGGGGGTCATCGTGCAAATTTTGGTACTAGAGAAACGAATTACCCAAGATTTACCGATACTAGAAATTCAAAATGGCCGCTATCCCTGTGTTAACTCTATGGAGAAAAATAAAATTTTCGATTTTCGAAAAACTAAGCCGCTGAAAAGTTTTCTTTCACCAAGAGCTTTAAAATGAACCCCCACATGTGGTATATCAGAAGAGAACTGTAAAAGTTTGAGAGTCCGAATGTCTGTCCCCGAGGTGCG
>LD351795.1:0-13590 GCA_001465055.1 Ptychodera flava | reverse complement strand
GGAGGTGAAAACTAAAAAGTCCTCTAACACGGTCAAATTTGATCGCATTGTGAAACAAATCAACGTGCATCTGTATGAGGTAGAGTACTATCCTTGTACCAAGTTTGAACAAAATCGCTCCAGGCGTCTCTGAGATATCTGCGTGAACGAAAAAAGTCACAAAATATGCAAATGAGCAATTAATTAATAAACCACACCCACCAAAATCTAATCAGATCTAAGTCTCATCATGATAATACCAACTACCAAATTGCATGACATTGGACCTAAGGGTTCTTAAGTTATGAGTGGAACAAAATCTGTCTACGGACAGACGGACGGACGGACAGACGGACGGATGGACACACACAGACATTGTGGCGACAAAGGACACCTTTGGTGCTTCGCACCACGGTGTCCAAAAAGCAGAATTAACACAGAAAGTTAATAGAGATTTATCAGCAGAAATCAAGAGCTCAATTTTAATTTTACTACACAAAATGTGGCTCATTGTTTGCAATTATCAGTATTGCTGAGCATGGTTTTCAAAACTTACATAACTATGAATTTATCATCACAATACAATGGTAATCACACTGAAATTTTCATCAGTCTTCTGTTTCTTAAGATTAAGCAAGATCACACTGTGGAATGTCCCCCTCTCAATTGTTGTCATTCAAGTTTTCATAATTACTCGAAGGTGTGATGCTATCTCCTATCTACTTCCTGTATGATCTTGAACCAACCTTCATATGCCTTGTCCACCTGAGGGACGCTTCACAATAAAGCGTTTACAGAGAGGGAGTTACAGTATCTCTATTCTATTTACAGGAGCACAATTAAGTACTTTCATTTTAATTAAAAAGTTGAAATTGTTTTGCTGCAGAGTTCAAATAAAGCTCCATCAATGGTTGAAGAGTGTAAACACATCTTTTGCCCATAAAGTCGGGGTTACACTGTATTTTTTTAAACCTCAGAGGATCCGATTAGTCGCTCTGTAAATATTCCTTATCAGCGATCTTAGTGATCTCACGTTTACATGTCAACCAATAAGGGGTAAATTTAGTTAGGATCAAGTGCCCTCAGTGGTATTCACTGGGCCAGAGAACAATCCCTAGCTTGCAATGGCGGACACAAACATCGAACAGCTGCTGTCTACATAGCCCTGCGTACGATGCTGTGTGTTCCCGGCATTTTACGGCCACCTCACCACATGTGGTGGGAGGCCATACAACGCCTGGAACACACAGCTCTGTACACTGCAGGGCTATGTCTACACTATTTTGTATTTATTATCAACCGCGATCGAGACGCCTTGAGCAACTACATTTACAAGAAGAAGAGAATTTGATGGTCTTACTCTGCCCATTGATCTGGTAGCTCCTTATAGCTGTGATATCGCAGCGGTCCTGTGACGTCTATCTGTGGCGATGACCCTTGACCCAAGCACAATCGAATAGACGCCACAGCACCGCTGCGATATCACAGCTAGGTAGCTCCATGCTCCATCTGATGTCGATATCCATTTCATTTTAAGATCAATGAGTCATCATCAAAGAAAACGAGCAAGTTTATGTTTCCTTTTCCAGTAACATGAGTCCACAGCACCCGTGTATTGGTTGATTAGGACGAACACTATCATACACAGTAGATAAACTTCCATACACATATCCTAAACGAAACAAACACTTTTGTAACACTAACAATTGGATAGGAATGTGTAGATCCTATTCCACACATATCCGTAATGAAACAAACATGACTGAAAGACAGGATATAGTTTGACGTTTAGTTCTGTGTTCTGGTCACACGTGTAAATGGGCCATTGTTTAGTATGGAGCACCGAACCTGAACCAGTCCTTTGACACCAAATTAATTTAGTTCTTTGTTAGTTTGTTGTTGTCCGGTCACACGTCCAACTGACACAAGTTCAAATTCAATCCAATGTAAGCTCTAGAGTAAACATGCAAGTGTTCTACTCAGTTTAATGCTTTTCATGTACATTCAGTTTCGACTTTGAATAGATTGACCAGCCAATCACTCAGCAGGACAAAGTATCAAAATCATAATACATTATCTTACCATCAGTAATTTCTTGTGCTACTGCTAAGTCAAAAAGTGTTTCAGTGAATAAATCACTCGCACTTTCTTTGGTTGGTATTTGTTCAAGGGTACTCTGTGAAGCTTCAACACCACTTTTGATCTGATCAGATGAATCCCCTGTCACAAATAAATTCACAAACAATCGAGTCACCATGAGTATGATATGGCTTCGCTGAAGAATGAAATCATTAACACAGTAGTAGAATCATGAATATTCATATAACTGACCGCATGCATTTGCCTTTACCACAAACATGCAAGATGGGTGTGAACATATGTTATGTGGATGATTGGATTACAAAGGTACCGATATGTGGACGTTATTTGGAGAAGGTTGAAAGAATGCTACGGGCAGGTTACAAACATAATGACGTAAGTCAAAAGAGGTCATGACCTTTAACCATGCAGCGCTGGATGTTTAATTGACATAGTTGGCAAAGACTAATAAGAAAGAAGCAAATAAAGTCTTGAAAACTTGTTCTCCTGACAGTGCAAATATTTGTACACAGACTTTCAACTTTCACTACCATACAATATTATTTGAAGGTTCAAACAGTTTGGCATAATTTACTAAGTTCTCAATTATTCTTAAGTTTCAAAATATGATAGAGGGGTACAGTAATTTTAATTTGCAATCAAATATTAAAACTCCAGGCTAAATTTTAAAGCAACCAGACAAACTATTTAAGATAACAAGATTTTTTGACTTGATATGCGAAATTGTCCCCAACACACAATATGCAACTTTTCACACAAATTATACGATTCTGACTAAGATTATCCTGAACAACCTGTATGCCAAATTTCAAGGCAATGGAACAAGCTGTATTGAAGGAAAGGCTTGCAATGTGTGTAAATATGATGGACGATGACGATGATAACGACAATAACAGACAACCACCTACTAATACCTGCAACGTAGACAGTGCAGCTAATAAAATTATGAAAAATTTGGTACCAGGGAAACAAATTACCTGATATTTACCAACACTTGAATTCAAAATGACATCCATTCCTGTTTTAAAGCAATATTACCTTGACAATAAAATTTTGATTTTCATCTAGCTAAGTCAGTTGAAACTTAGTCTCAATGTACTTTCATAAATTACAGTACTTCAATCTCTGTACTTTTTGATACGTCCATTTACAAGTTCAATGACAGTAATTCTGAGCATGTTTTCTTGGTAGATTATGTAAAAATCACATAAGCACAAAGATAAATTTGTCTTTCTGCATAATAATTAGAAACACTTGCTGCCAACTGGTGCCCAGGTAATTGAACATTCATAGTGTACATAGTTGTTCCATAGCAGTTTGACTCTAGATGGTTACTTCTCTTTGACAGCAATCAGAATTTTCTCATCACAAACAGAAAGTACTTTAATTATTTCATAAGACTCATAATGAAAACAATGATCCACAAAAACTCTTTGAATGTGAAGCAGAGGTCAAGACCAAGGTCAACACAGTCCTCTTCAAAATATACATTATTTTTGTCATAAACATGAAATCATGTTCAGACATCTCACCAATCAAAACGCAAGTAGTTACCTCACTGTTATTACTCTCAACATGCATAAACATTTTCATAGATCAATTCAAGTCCTACCTTTCTGTGGCTCAATCGATGGATAGTCCTCACCAAGAATTTCTCCAATTTGTTGCCGTAGCTCTGCATTGTGTTTCACATCAGATACATGTAGAGTTGACAGCTTAAACTTTAAGTCGTCCATGGTTTTGTCCTTGTTCTTTATTCTTTCCTTTAGGACACTGATTTCTTTCTTGTTTTTAGAGGCCAGAAAAAGCTGTTGAATAGCTTGACCTTTAGCCCTTTCATGAGCCATAGTTATTTCTCTATTCTGATTTTCTACGATTAATTTTTGCCCCTGTGTTTCTGCTAGTTCTTTCTGCAGGATTAACGTTTGTATTTGAAGTTTTGACTTTTCATTCAAGGATGTAGCAAGCATTCGTTTTAGCACTTTTGTTGCTAGAGAAGCCTCTGTCTGAGCTAAGTCTAGATAGTAGCTGATGTCATTCATTTTGTTTTGTTTTGGACTAACATCATAGAGAAGTAAACTTTTAACCTGTGTGCTGACTGAGTGTGTCACATCTATTCTTGACAAGATAGGACAGCCACTTGCAGCGATTTGTTCGTCCAGATCTGCAATGAAGGAAAGTCATTCTGAAGTTCAAAGTAACATCAAATGATTTCTCTGTGATGGCTCCACTCATTGCATCTCAGCAATTAAATTACAATGAAAAGAGAGTTGTTAGTATCCAGACATTCAAAATCTCTTCCGGATAAAAAAAAAATCAAGATTCACAAGAGGTTACCCCATATATAAAACACTTGTGAAACAAAAGGAAATCTCAATATGTGTTACGGAACTTACTCCTTGCAGTGCAAGGAAGGCCGTTATTACATGCCTCAATGTGAGTGCAAATCAAGTGCATTGATTTTAATAGGAACATCCAGGGAGTTAGGGGGTCGTGTGAACAATGTACTGACTGGTTTTTATAGTCACCCAGTCCAGTGAAGCCCCTTCAACATTTTCTACGTCAAAGTAGATGCGTAGCGCTAGATATAAAATATGCGCACTGCTATTTTGACTTTCTTTAAAATCTGCTTGATGCTTGTCGATATGGGTAAAATTGTTTGAGAATGTCCTACATGTAATAAATGTCATGAAGCGTTAACTTTAAAGAAGCATACCTGAATACAAAGGTCTATATGCCCTCGCAGCAGGAGACAATATGCCCTCCTGGCGTCAGGTAAATTGTCACCTGCTCTCGGGTACATAAAGCCATGAATTGAGGCAATAATACCGGTATATAAGATGTCAGGCTCAAAATTAACTTTCCCCCTGGTTGTCCACTTGGGCTACCATTTTCTGAAGTTGGTAGCCCAGTGACAATGGTTGGTAGCCCATGCATATTTTAATTTAGGGATTTTTTTCATTAACAAGAGAAGAAAAAGCTATTTTTCAAGATTCTACCCATGGAGTGAATTCGTTAGTCATTTGATGTGACTACTTGCACACCTTTATTACCCAAAGGAAACTGGTACAATTGACGACAGTGACACTAAAACGTTTGATGACCTATCATTGTATTGACAACCCGTTACATTCTCAGAGTTGCATGCCAATTTTGATAGTCGTCATGGCAATGACCACCACATTCTCAGCAGGGTTAAAAACAGACCATGGGTTTTATGTAGTAGGGAGGAGTTTTTTATTAATACATTTTGATGAAAATACAATGAGAATACATTTTCATTGGCCATCATTTTTCTGAGCCTGTCATCCAAGTACATCAGTTGAGATATTGAAACTTTTTTCAAAGTTCAATTGCCAGGTCATCTTTGCAATTTGCAAAACAAAGTCTTACTGTGTCAAGCTGGGATTGACTGCATTTAGCTCGTCCAAAAGTGAAAGACCGGACATGGCACGCCAAGTACTGACTGAATTTTATGTCTAAGGCTTTGGTAGTCCGTGTGGGCTACCATTTCATGGACTTGCGGTAGCCCTATGGAAAAGTTGGTAGTCTAGCTGTGGACGCAGGACTACCGCTAATTTCGAGCCCTAGATGAGATGGTTGAGAATCATAAAAATTTGATGTTAGCAATGTATTTATGATATTACTGGTAACTTGTGATTTACTCTATTCACTAAGCAAGAGAATAAGATTAATCATTATAGGTTTAAAAAGTATTACCTGTGTCAGTTAAGTCAGTAATATCTGTGTCGCTCACAAGATACCTTCTAACTCCCAGCAATGCTAAGATCTCAGGTCTGCAGGACAAGACATGCTGAACTTGTCCTGTCATTTTCACAGGTAGTTGTAGTATGTCATAGTGCTTTCCTTTCCACCATGTATATGTCCCACTGTTGAAGATCAAAGGTGCAAATCTCTCCGCAGAGTGTTGGATTTCATCCTTTGAATCGATCTCAAACAATAACAACTGAGTTGGTTTCCCACCTGCAGGAAAAGAAACTCATGAGTTAGAAGTTGCCATGGTTACATGAACTATTTATCTGTTACCAAATGCATTTCCACCAGAGCTATATGTACAGCAATTTCATCTCATCATCATCTTTATATTTGAATTCCACTTGTCAGAGACAACACTAATCTCAGTAAAAATAATGTCTAAATAAAATGAATTTAATTTTGATAATATTGATTGTACCTAAGCTTCAAGCTACAAGTTGAAAATTGGATGCAGTGTGGATTAAAATGTCACACAATACATGTAGATCATAAGTGAATAGAATAATTCTTGAGATATATCAAATAAAGATCAAAGTGACTTATAATACCTGTCATATCAATTTCAGTCTGAGATGCTTGATGCTTGCATAATGTGACTTTTTCTTCAGTTTTCATAGAATCATCTTCAACCTTCAAATGCAATTTGAAGTATTTACAAATGCAATGTCATGAATTCTTCCATCACGTCATGATTGTTATCTTAATTAACAATTTGATTAAAACACCAAAATTTTGATCCTTTACAGTCTCAGTTTTCATTTTTCATTTGTACTAATTGATAATCTGTGTTTCAAACTGAATATCATAATTAATGATAAATATTTGTATTTACCAATAGCAGACACTGACGATAGATTATCAATGAACTTGCAATTCTTTCAAATGCATATTGCTTATAAAATATAAAAAATAGCTCCATTCATAGCAGCGTGCTTCCAGTTGAATAATATGTGATAATACCACACATATTCATGTAAAATTCCACAAATTTTACTATCTTAATTGACTTCGTTCAGAAAAATTTCAAGGCTAGCAATTTTTGTTTTTAATTTTTGACCATTTTTCAAGTTTATATGTCTTATTTGCATATCAGTCATTCCACCAACTTTGCTTTGAAGAAATTGTATCCAAATGCTCTTATGAATATATTAAGCAAATTTTAAAGTCACCAAGAAAGTACTTTCTTAGTTAAAAATACTTTTGCCATTTTCAGGATAATTTATGCTCAGTTGCATAGTCACTTGCATTCTAATCAAGTGATCAACTTTGTTTTAACCTACCAGAATCTGCATCAAAATGAACCTGAATGAAAACTTTGTTGTTGACAAGCTCAGCACAGTCAAAGTTTGATTTGAACAAAATGCAAATGCTTTATGTGGAAAACAATAAATCTGAAGGTAAACTTGGTTACTTACGTCAGCATCAGAGTCTTTTTCCTCAATGGTCTTTCTTTCAAAATAAGTGTAGTCTTCAACTGGTTTATCACCGCCACCATCACCTAAAGCAAATGAGGGCCATCACATGTCACTGACAGCCAATTATTCGTAGAAGTGCCTATTAATTCTTAATCTTATTCTTGGAGCTCCTAATGGATGCATACACACAATGGTAACATTTTAAATCTCACTACTACAGATGTAATAGTCCTATGAGAAAAATATTTCAACATACCACTAATAAAAAAGCTCAACTTCTTTAAAACTCTCTTCATCAAATGTTGTTTTAACTGATTAAAAGTATTAGTCCAACTTTAGCAGCAATGTTCAAGTTGAATATTGGATGAATCATGCATTCAAATGTCATAAATGAGTTCATAACTTAATAGAATAATTCTTTAGATATTACATAATTCAGTAGGTTAGAACTCAGAATGTACCACACCCAGTCACCTAGCGAAGGCATCAGCCAAAACTGCTCAGCCGAATCCCCGCGCTAAAATAGAGTAATTCAATACCCTAGCTAAGGTTTCACAATGTTTCTGACTGCAACCCCTCCACATCCTGCAGAGTTCATGAAGCATGAGCACTCATATACTTGCTATAACACATCGCACATAAACTTTATCACAGCAATGAATTGCTGTACTGGGCAAAAGACAGCGTCAGGTACAATTCTGTCCATCAGCACAGCTATCGACCCAGGTAGAAAATTCAGTAGATAAAGATCAAAAGTGGTTCACAATACCTGTCATATCAACTTCAGTCTGAGATATTTGCGGCTTGCATGGCATGACTTTTTCTTCAGTTTTCACTGAATCATCTTCAACCTTCAAATAAAATTTGTATTATTTAAAAATGCAATGTCAGCTAGGAGTTCTTCCATCACTTTATGATTGTTTTCTCAATTAACAATTTGATTAAAACACCAACATTTTGATCTTTACCAGTCTAAGTTTGCATTCTCCATTTATCGTAATTGATAACCTGTGTTTCAAACTGAATATCATAATTAATGATTAATATTTGTATTTACCAATAGCTGAATAGTGACCATAGATTATCAACGAACTTGCAATTCTTTCCATTACATATTGCTCATAAAATGTCAAAAATACATGTAGCACCATTAACAGCCGTTTTCTTCCAGTTGAATAATGTGTTAAAATACCACACATATTCAGTAAAAATTACATAAATTATACACTTTTTATTTCACTCAGAAAATTTCAAGACCAGTAAAGTTTATTGTTTTTATTTTGGACATTTTTTCAAGTTTATATTGCTTATCTGCATATCAGTCATTCTACCAGCTTTGGTTTTAACAAATTGAATCTAAATGTTGTTAAGATATATTAAGCAGCTGTTTAAGTCACAGAGAAAGTACTTTCTTACAATTTCTATGATTTTTTACAATTTCTAAGGATGATTTTTTCTCATCTGCACAACTTTGTTGTAACCTACCAAAATCTATATCAAAGTAAATCTGAATGCCACCTTCCTTGTTGATGAGCTCAGCACAGCCAATGTTCAGTTTGAAAGATACAAATGCTATATGTAGAAACAGTAAATCTGACGGTAATCTTGGTTACTCACATCAGCATCAAAGTGTATTTCCTCAATGTTCTTGCTTTCAAAATAAGTGTAGATTTCAACTGGCTTAACACCTCCACCATCACCTGAAAGCAAATAACAGCTATTAAATGTCACTGACAGTCAATTATTTATAAAAGTTTCTATTAATTCTCAAACTGAGATCTCCAAATGGATCCATGCACACTACTGATATATTATATAGTCTTACAAGAAAAATATTTCCACTTACGATCAATAAAGAAACGCTCAACTTCCTTGAAACTCGCTTTATTATATGTTGCTTTCAACTGCAGCATTACTCCAACTTTAGCAGCAATCTCTCTCACTTCATTTGTTATCAGGAGTGGTTCAAATGCTTTGGCAAGGGTTGTAGATTTACAGGTCTGCTTCAATCTGTAGAGATTATAAAGACCAGGTAACCTCAGCAAGATCCCCAGGGAGTCTGCTGTCAGACCATATGGGTCCACATCACCAAGGTTGTCCTTGACAGTATCCACAATTTCTTGACAGCCATCTTCATTGGCCACCACTTCTTCAGCCCTTTGCTTTAATTCTCTTTTACAGTCAGTCAATGCACTTTCTACTTCTTCACCTTTCTGCATGAAGGGCTCTTCATTCACTCCAATTATAACTTCCAGTTCATTTGATCCTACATTGTAACATAGGAAAAATTTTATTTTTCAGCATTTGATAAATTTCATTAAAGATAAAAGAGCCAACACAAAAAGAATGTTATGCGCTATTAATTTACCTCCAATATCACCTACATAATACGATGATAATATCAATTGCATCTACTTGAAGCATATCACCAAGAAGTTTTGTGTCAATGAAATTTCTCTTTGGTTCATACTGAGAACTGTTGATGAAGAAAAATAATTGGTAATCTAAATGCTAAGAAAGTCAGCTATCTTAGCAATTTAAAAATATACAGTTGACAATTTGAAAAACATAAAATTTCAGTCTGTTGTAATTTGCAATGTACTTTATAAATGAACTTCACCTTGATTTTCGTAAAAAGGAAACAAATGCCATGAGTATACGCTAAGCTTATAACCAAATATTACCATGTTTTTCTCCCGATCCAGTGGATTTTTCAGTGCCAAGTTCCCCATCAGTCAGCCTTGGAGATGTCATTTCTCCAGGGTTTTCAACACCAGTACTTTTCTTTCCAGCTTTTTCAGCTTGAGTTTCTTCGCATTTGCCTGAAACACTTTCTGGTTTGACCGTCTCAGGAAGTGCCATTGTTTTTTGTTGGTTATGACCAGTCATAGCACATGTTGTCATTGGCTGTGATTCAGCTTTCTGCGTTCCTTGAGTTACATCTATTTCTGTCACCTCTGGCTGTGATGCCTGTTTTCTCTTCTTTGCCTCAGTAGCTTCATCTTTTTTTCCAGATGATGCATGTTGTTGTTTTGGTTGATGTCTGGCATCTGATGGTATTTCTATTTCTAAACATGTTCCTTCTTGCTGTGGTACTGCTGATTTTATTGGGTTTTTATTTTTTGTTCTAGGGTTCTCTGCCTTTCCTGGTGTGACATGGGATGAAGTTGATTGCACTTTCTGTGCTCCTATTCCATTTGCCTCAGATTGCATTCCCTGATTTTGTTGTTGTGTATGTAATGTTACATCTTTTCCAAACTCTGATTTCAATGTACTTTGCTGTTTTCCTTCTACTCCTTGCACTCTGCTATTCATTATAGTCTTTTTTTGTAGTGCCCTGTCAGTTAAAAAAGATGCCAGCTTTGCACTCCCTATGGATATGTCTTCATGAGCCTGCAAGGTCTTTTTTAGTGCACTTGCCTTTTCAAATGATACCATAGGATTACTCATGGTCTCCAAAATTTTACTATATAGCTTCTCTCGTGGGTCACGAATAATACAGTCACCAGCATGACAACTGAAATGCTTTATTATTAAACAGGCTAATTGTGAATCATCTTCTGTCATGGTAGGTAACCCTGCAGCCATTGCTTCCAGACCTTGGAGACCGTAATCCTTATAATATGGTGAGGGGAGACAGAGATGAGACTGTTGTAAAGTAGTCAACAAGGCACCAACTGAACAGTCTGGATAAAATTTTGGTCGTACATGAGAACTTTCCATCTTTTTCACCAGTTCATTTTCGTCCTCCTGTTTTGCATTTGGAGAAATTCCTTGAATTTTCCAATCTGGAACACTAGCATAATTTTCCTTCCTAATGTTTGCCGCCTTTCCAATTGATTGTGCCATAATGTCATACTTCCCCAGTGCTTCAGGGGTATCATCTTCCCCATATGTCAAGATGATGCAACTTGTGTCATCTGGTATTATGGTTTGCTCTATGTCAAAGAATACACATTCAGGTTTAAGAAGAATCTCTGTATGTGGGATGTCTGATAGCTGCTTGTCATTAAATTTCACTCTATATTTGTTTTTAAAGTATTGATAGATTTTAGGACCAATCGAAAACAGAATATCAGCCTCACTAGCCAACTTCAACATCTTTTGTACTAATTTTTGCTCTTCATTTACATTTACCAGACGGTTCTTTTCTCCTGGACAGACATGGTTGATGAGAACTAGCAGTGCATTTGGGAACAGTTTCTCTTGAATAATAGCTGCAGCAGCTCCGGTCTTTGGTGCATAACCAACAACATATTGGATATTTTTTAATTTGTGTATGTCTGGGTAGTAACTGTCATAACACTTCAGCCATTTCAATTCTGGAACCTCATCTTCTGGATCAGAAAATCTATCTATTTGTGCTGGAATCAAGGTAACACCACAACTGGTAGCATCTGTCATCTGGTCATTTGAGATTTGCAGACTGAGTACTGTAGAGTAAGCTTTAATACTTTGTCCAACCATTGCTTTTCTTACACAGAACTCCTGGATGAGTCTTCTGTGGAATCCTGTCAGACCACGCTTGTCTTTATTCCATTCAGTGTAAAGAAACAGTGCTCCTGCTGTTTGTGCCATTGTAAGTCAGTGTGTCTAATGGAAAGAAAGTACACACAGAGAGATTGGACATTACAAGTTGTAGACTGCAAGTGGCAGGCAGCATAACATGATATTTGCATACATGTGCATGGAGGAGGAGGCCACTTTTTCTCTCCAATCCGATTATCTCTGATAGTCAGTCAAAATCACAATTTCACATGCTTTGCTATCCCTCTACAGGCTTAAAGTACATGGTTAAGTGACAAAGAAATTCTGTACATATGAAAGTGTAATCATGATAATTTGAATATATCTCAATCAGAGCATCTTTATATGAACAAAATGTCAACTTAAATCAATGACATCATTAGCTTAGAAGAAATGCAAATGCAATGCCGCCAACAGATAACCAAATCAAAACTCAGCTATTCTATAACGGTAAGTTCACAATCATTGGCATTGGAGCTACAACATCAAGAATGAGAAAGTCTTTCCCATGCCTGAATTTACATCAAGGTATTAGTTAAAGCCTGGAAATTGAAAGACAAAAACTTATGCTTAAACTTTCCATAAGGAAACTTTAAACTGTTCCCTTTTGAAATTGATCATGTGCAAAAAGGAATACATAAGACGCATGATGTGGAAGAAAAATAACTAAAAACAGGTGTTTGTAAAAGTTTGTTAATATACATTGCACGAGGTTGATGCTTCTTATTATGCTCATAATGTTCAAGGTGGACACAGATAATTCATGAATATTGTACCTCTTCAATTGCAGTGCCTTCTGTCACATTTGATATATCTGGTCTTATAACATTAAGTCATTCATTCATAAATATGCAAATGAGCTCATTATGGTATGTCATACTCATCAAACTTCCAGCATGACTACAGCAAACTGACAAATTAACTCGACAGAATATCAACCAACTATCCAGCAAGTGCACAGATTATATCGAGACTTTGACTGGTAATTACAGCTGGCCTTTCGGCAAAGACTATGACATTAAGATACAGCTGTAAGTTTGTTAATTACATGGTTTATGTTTAGTACTTAGTTTACAAATTTTGTTTGTAGAAATTGTGAGGATCAGTCCAACTATAGTCAGTAGACACAGAAGAAAAGGCAGCCTGACTTACAGAATATAAAACTTGGATTCGGTAAAACAACTCCAGTCCTCACGCATGAGGACTTGAGCTCATACCAAAAGATAAAAGCATTTAGCATCTGCACTAAAGATTGGCAGCATGCCATGTTAATTCAGGGATGGGAGCTGAAAATTCAGTAATTTTGCTCTTGGACTTCAACTGTCAACCTACTGACAATTGTTGAAATTATCAAATTTAAAATGTCAAAAAATTAGCTATCATTCAAAATTATGACCCTATGTAGTTTGGCAGAAAGTTATGCATCAACTTAACTCTAATCAGCTATTCTAATCAAAAAATCCAAGAATTCAAGAAACAGTGCTGCAGTATGTATGAAAAAACAGTCACAATCTGTTGAACCTACAGTCCAAAGGACTAAAAACAAGTGAATGATTAGTGAATGATTTAGAAGGGTACTTGAAGACTAGTTGACTTATCTATGATTCATGGAAGTTGGATCAGTACTTACAAGTTCTGGTTTATAGTTAACTTTTATCACTCTATTACTCAAATTATTTCAGTGATGGGAATAATATAGTGAAGCATGGATGTCATAAATAATAACATGTACATGCATCCATGTGTCTTTGACATGAAAGGAGATGCATGATCATGAAATTTATCTTTATTG
>LD351788.1:30336-40364 GCA_001465055.1 Ptychodera flava | reverse complement strand
TCACTCTCATTCTCTTTCTCTCTCTCTCTCTCTCTCTCTCTCTCTCTCTCTCTCTCTCTCTCTCTCTCTCTCTCCCTACCGGTGACATTGGCGTTGCAATTGAATGGGAGTGAACGAGTCACTCACTCAACTCCTTGCGTGATGTCTGCGTTATATGCGATTGAGCAATCCCATGACAAAATGCTTAACACGATACGTTATTAGTAATTCTCAGCTGTGTTTAATCTATGAGACAGAGGACTCGGTGAAATTTGATCAAACATAGAAATCCTGTCTGTTCATACATTTGTAAATTGGCGATTACATGTTTTACATGTAATTTTTCATGAACAGATGAAGGCAACCCCTATTGGCGTTATTCCAAAAATGCATGCTGTGACCCAGAGCCGGGAACGCCCTTGTTTCAATCGTTACATGCTGTCTGATAAATAAGTGACATTTTCGACTGTGAAAAGTAATTTGGTCTCCGAATTTAAACAAAACGCAACTGTTTTACCTATTTGTTTTACTCATTTTAGTCATCTGTTCGTTGACATCACGAGGTGGACTATTTAAGGGGAAGCACGCCAGACATTTATAGTCTCAAGTTACTAAATATCAGTGTCCGGGATAAAGTGAATTGCCCCTGTTACAGCGGCCATGTGGTTGAGTTCTTTCGAAATTAACTCCAAATTTCGGAGTTTTTTTTTTTTGTGAGTGTTTAATTGTCTTTGGGCGTCAAGAGTACTATCGTTTCGGCAGTTCTTGTCATATATTGGCGAACTTTGGATGAAGAAACATTTTAAGATCGCGTAGGCGTAACTTTGCATATTTCAATCACACGAAACAAATAACATGTTCAACTGATAATTTGTTTATAGTACCAATATGACATCGCTTTGCCGAGTTGAAAATGTGTTGTTGAATAAATAATGGGAGTTTTCGAGAGTTTACGGAAAACTCGCGTGCGGTTTTAACAAATAAATGACCTACAGGGTACCAACACCACTGCTACTGCTGTCTCTTTGAAATTTTGACCTCATATTGTTTCAACTAACAGCCCTATTGTATTGACACCAGCGCGATAGTCTTGGACAAATTCAGAGATCGTATAATTTCTATATTAATGCAATGCTTAGTGTGAGGTGAATTAACCTATTGCTCTCAATATTTTGTATATTGTAGAAACGGTAATTTTATGTAAAATTCTCAAATTACTATACGTGATACGTTGGATATTAACACTTAGTAATATTTATAAAACTTATGATATAATGATGAGAAATTGTTGTACCATAACAATAAGCACACTGAAATGACTATGGGGAAATAATTGTGACATTCTGCTCTCGGTAAGAGATCTCGCAAGAATTTGGTATTCTCCGGGAAAATATGGTCGCAGGCGACACAAATTAAGTCAAATTTCGGATCGCAGTGGACGGATTGTGTATGATAAGTTGATTTAGCTGAAATGTGTATTTTGACCTCTTAATCTCTATGACCGGATCTACTATGAATAGATACAATTTGCATCCGCGTTAGTGGGACTCCGAGTACACCATCAGAGGTGCAATCATATTCGTCGTAATAATCACAACTGGACTCTCCGAAAGAGCACAGAATACTAGCTTCCTTATTAACGCAAACTCCTGAACATGATATCTGCGCATGTTCATCTCTATATGACAATTCGGTAGCCTATCACACGGCGCAGCGGAACTTCCCTGTCATTCTCCTTTCATGTCGCAAAACCGTGATCACCCTGACACTGCTGATAGTTCATGAACTATTTGTCGTTGCGTTCAAAATTGTTTTTCAGCGACACACAGACTTGTAAAGGAAGGTCCCCGGCAGGCCTTTTTTTGGCGTGCGTGTGTTGGGAAACAATGCAGAGCGAAAGGTCATCACGTGAGTGACTCAAACTCTCCCTCCATTATGTGCAAAGCATTGAGTGCACTACCTGTGAGGTAACTCGATGTCTAGTTTCTGAGGTCATAAACGCTGATTTTGAAATTTGACACCGTCTCTTTATCATCTTGTTATCGGTGGGTCGGGACGCCAACCTGGCTATTTTTAACTACATTCTTTAAATTGACACACGTGCCTTAAAATAGACAGGTTTATGGTAGACGCCCTACTTTTTGATTCACTGTTGGCATAAAGGTCAATAAGTGTGAGTGTGAACTAGCCATTGTAACACATGCCTAAATCGATTACGCAGGTGGAATAATCAATGTGTATTGTCTTATGTTGGATTGCTGACTGATTTTCTTGTTGTACAACTCACTACTGCAGTACATTTCCGTGAAAGTTGTGTCCGGATGTAAACGCACAAATAAAATTACCATACAAAGCGTTGCTTACGGAAAAAAAGACGAATTGCATAATTAACTGAAGACGCAAGAAATCTATGACTATGATGTCACACTCCACAATACTGCGGATTAAAGCTTTGAGCTTAATTATTTTCTTTTTGTGTGTGAACCGGGGTAAAACTAATCTTATGCGATTGACAGCTCGTTAAAATAGTCGCCACACTTCTGTTTTTTTCCTGTTTCAGTACCCTGGTAATTGGTACTTCCCCTGCTGAATCAAAATGACTGAATTTTATATTTTTAACTTTCCATAGGGAAAATTATTCACCTTTCTTTAATGCTTCTTCTTCTTCTTCCCCTTTAGAATTTATTATCTTTTCTGCTCGTCTCGCTACTGCGCTCACGCACGCCACGATCACCAAGACAACGGCGGAGAACAGCACGATGGCGAAGAGCGTTGCAGCAACGACAAACAGCACTTCAACTTGTTTTGTAGAGACACCCAGCCTTCCATCATTAATTCCATTACCACACTCTGGCGATGTTCTAGGTGTTGTCTTCCCAGTCACCGATTTTAATCTCTCTTCCGTATAGCTTTGCAATCTCCCTTCAACGATATACAGCGGTTGGCAAGATTTCGTCCCCTCGTCAAACACATGCCCCTCTTTAATACACCCTCCACATATGGTGTCAGCAAAGATCGAGCATTTGGCGATGACCTTTGCCCCGATCGGACATGTTCGGCACTGACGACAGGCATAGCCGGGGTCAATCGCTTGGTCAACTCCATCGTCATTTCTGTATCTTCCAGATGGAATCTTGAACACAAACTCTCCGGACAGGCAGTCGAGAGTCGGAATTTCGGAACCGGTCGTGACGTGTGCTGCTAGGGCTATAGCACATATCGAAAAAATAATCTTCGGGCACATCGAAATCCTCAGATATAATACGTTTGTCCAAGAAAGCCATATAACCTAGCTCGGTTGAGCTTTGGTACGTACTAGACCAGTCACAAGACAATCTATGCCAAAAATAAAATGTTGAATTACATTTTACCTGACCAGTTGGGTAATCCCCTAATATATAAATGTTTATATATGTAGCTGATTGGGCACTGTATCCTGAAGGGTAATCCCGCCCATTATCTATAGAAACGCAGTCTCTACATGATGAGAAAGTATTGGTGTCAGAAATTGATGTATCTGCCCTGGCACTTGTTTCAAAATATTGAGGCCAACGAGTCAAGCACAATAATTACAATAATTCACATGCAATAATTCGCCAAACAAACAAACATTATAAGAAGGAAGTGTATTGTAGGCCCACCATGTTATTATACATGGAGTGCGGTTATACATCTGTTGACCCATATACAGCGATGTCCAATGACCTTTAAAACACACCATCTGTAGGCCTACACGTATGCGTCAGGAAGCGTCCGTGATGTGAAACAAATATTGCCCGATACATGTTCGATGAACTAAACCGTTATCAGGAAAGCTAAGGGAGACCTCGGGAAAGATTTTATACGGTAAGCGTAACTCTCAGTAAACGTCATCAAAATGGAAACCGAGAGAATCAGTCTGAGTAGGTAGAGTCATGTTTGCACATGTCTCAATGGCTCAGTGTCGCAATTGCAGCGTTTGACCTAATTTGTTACTTTTTTACGTTGCGCGGTATTCTATTCTTGCACAATGCTGAACATGCTCGGACTCTCTACGTCACAGCCCTCGCTGGCTACACACTATAGTGTAGTGTGGTCTGGCTCAGTCGGCATTGCCGGCTCAGCGAGCTGGCGAGGTCTGCGCGTACCGTGACTGAGCTTGAGCAGCCACATTTTGTAGCCAGCGAGGGTCTATGAGAGAGTCGAGAAACATGCATGTGCATTTGTTTGCGTCGTGTTTTACATTTCGCAAGCATGGACATTACTCTTAACAATACAAATTATTCTTATGCTCAGAAACATTTTTGATTCTTATCTTGAATTGCTGAAGAGGTTTTGGGGACGTTAAGATCTATCAATGATCTATCTCTTTGGGCAAAACACAAAGCAGGGGATGTACGTATTTTCCTCTTACGAAATGTGGATTTAACCAGCAGGACAGGGAGAAGATTACTCGCAAAAAAAAAAACAAGTTAAGTCTCAAATCCGTCACGTGACACTGGTCTACTATTAAAAATTGGTTTTCCATCGCATAGTATGGTCTTGAATTATCGTACAACTACGATTCATCTTGTTTTTCATTAATTTGCAAGCCTTCAGAAGTATAAACATTTGACCGATCCACAAGTTACAAAAACACCAACCAGCACAATTAGACTTTGGAAAACGGTTTAGCAAATCGTTTATTTTAAAAAATTAAGTAAAGTCACTAAAAGTAAATTTCAAACATTATAGAATTATAGAATACGTCATAGAATGAATAGAAACTGACAAAACCTTCATAAATTAAGTCCTCAATGTTTTATTTCCAAATGCCCCCTTTCGATAGGTTGTTGTATATTACACGTAGAACGAAATTTAAAGTTTTGCTCATACTTTGCTCAAGGAAACTAAGTCATGTAAGGGCTCTCAGGCCGCGCCAAAATTCCAAGCAACCATTTTTTAAAGACTAGATTTATTCCACTGCAAAGTGACAAATAAAACAACTTTAGATACCTATGAATGTGTCTAGCTAATGAACAAAATTACAAAGCAACGTGTCTGAAAAAATAAGGTATTCAACTTAAAAGAAAAGAAAGAGAAATATCAGGGAAAAACATATCAACATGTAAATTCGTTCACGACGCATCCTTCTTCAAGTCTTACAAGGCTGCCAACTCGGCAATCTTGTGCATGTCGCGGGGGCTGGGACTAGCGCCGCACACGACAGACTCTCCTCAGTCTGTGTGATTGCATGTCTGAATTTATTTTCGGCCATTTAAAGTGCGATCCCGCAAGAAATGTTCAGCCGAGGCGATAAGCATGTAATCTGACATAATCTAAATTAGAAAGTCTGCTTTTTATTGGTGTTCCTTGAACTTCGTATCCGAAAAACGCACTCATACGTATATGCTGAGGAATACAACTTCCATTCGACTGCGCGGCCCCTGAACACCAGGGGTCGTCCATGTAGTCCATCGATGGATCTATACCTAGTAATTTAAAGCTACATTAATTTGTAAACGCAGCCTGAGTATGTGTGTTAAGTCTACTGCAACAAATACATACCTTGGTGCGAACTGGAAAATCATCATCATCATCATCATCATCTGCGATCAACAAAAATATCGCATATTGTACACTAATCGTTGAAGAGATGTTAAATGCGAAAAATGACAAGCTTCAAGTTGACAAATAAAGTCAAGATAATATGCTGTCTTTGCCAGTTTTTGCTGTATGACTTTCCGTACTAGTAGGACTCACTAACGATGAAAATAGTCTTAGAACGGAACAAACATAAAGCGACCTAGCCAGCTTTTACATGTGTATATTACAACTTATTTTAACCAGATGAGTACAAATCAGACTTGTCTCAAAATCAGGGAGCAAGAAAAACACTATGTGTATCATTCCAATGAACTTAAACCTTATGCTTTATGCAATATACTAAGCATAATTGTTGCTTTATTGTACTTGCAATAAACTGAAAAGATTTCAACTACACATTTGGGTGATCGGTTTCCTTTGTACAGTCTACACAGCAACTAACAGCCACATTCGCTTGGTATTCTCTCTATCTGTTAACTTGTCGATTTTAAGAAAGCACAAACGTACATAGTACGTGTATATGTATAGAATGCCCGGCACGATGTCCGCCGAATACACTTCAGATCGTTCGATTTTCGGAAAGTGTTGTGTCATAACTCTGCAGTCGTTACTCGGGGAGAAGGGTTGAGGGCGGTCCCAGCGAGAAATAGCTGCATGGTTTTTTATTTGACAAGTATTTGTGAATCAATCGAGTCATTATTTACTCCATGGAAGGAAACTGTGAAGAGATCCTCCACACGCCACAAAATACGAAATTCAAAATTTATATAAATATAAAATTGTAAAGTCAGATAGCTGTCGCATTTCCGGGCGGAGTATCAGCATGTATAGGCAACGGCGTAGAGTCTTCACCAATATTTGGCGGACCTTATGAGTGTCCTGCTCGGTGGGTTAAATGTTAGGTGTCGCACAACTATAGAATTAAGTTAATCTTTGTCAAAAATCCAGGTGATACCTCTATTTCAGCCCCAAATACGGGAAACATCTTCTCTTGTCTCTGATTTTGGTTATTTACATCGACGCTATGGATCGAAACAGCAATATACGCCCAAAAATATTTCATTTTATTATATTATTTTTATTTTATTAAACTTTATTTAACGAGGGTATCCTGGTAAGCTTCAGTAAAGATGCGTATCTTCTCTAGGGTCCTCAGATTGATATACAAACTGATACAAAGCAGAACAACATGAAACATGACAAACAAAGCTAGCACAAAACAATGCACAAAAATACAATGTGAGTGAAGCAGCGAAAACTGAGATAAATGAAAGCACACGCTAAACGACAACAACAAACCGACAAGACAACTAAAAATTAAGAACACAAAAATTATTTCCAATAAGATGTTTTAAAAATTACTGAATGGGTTAATAGATCTTATCTGTCATCATGGGGACATGTCACATCAGGTGTACCCCAAGGGTCTATTTTGGGTCCGCTCCTTTTTGTACTTTATATCAATGACATGTCTGAATGCATGAACCATACAAATTTATCTTTGTATACTGACGATTCCAAGTTATTTATGGCCATTACTGATATGTCCGATTGCATCAAACTACAACAAGATATCAACCAGGTTGTGAAGTGGACGAGCAAATGGAAGTTGTCATTAAATGTAAAAAAATGTTCATGTATTTCATTCACTTTGAAAAAAACGTCAAAATATTTCCTTACAGATGTGCTAAGCAAACTATCTTGACTCGCACCAACTTTGTAAAAGACCTTTGTGTATTTTTAACAAGTAAACTTAACTGGAGTATGCACATTAACCATGTTGTTTCAAAGGCTTTTAAAATGCTTGGATTTATCAAGCGTTCTTGTAAATATTTTAATAGCATCAAAGTTTTAAAAACATTGTATGTCTCCTACGTCAGAAGCCACGTTGAATACTGCTCACCCATCTGGTCCCCTAATCAATTATATTTAAATTAGAAAGAGTCCAAATAAAATTTATCAAGTATCTTTGTTTCCGTTCATCGATGGCTTACTCAAGGGCTCTGTATAGTAACCTATGTTATGAATTTCGCCTTCCCACATTGGAGAACAGGCGAAAATTTTTAGACACTCTTTTTCTTTATAAAATCCTTCACTCAGTTTATAGTGTACCAGATGTTCTTGCACAGATTCATTTTAACGTTCCTGCTTTTACATTGCGTCGTGCTGTTGTTTTTAGACCAGTGTCAGCACGTACGAATATCTTGAAAGACTCATTTTTATCACGATCTCAGACATATTTTAATTCTATCTGTAACAAGCAAAATTTAGATATTTTTAATAACTTCAGTAATTTTCGTTATGGATTATGTAAGATCCTTTTTTCTGAATAATTACTTTTATCTGGATGTATTTCTGTGTATCTTTCGCTTTATTGCTGTTTTTTGGCTTTTTCTTATGTGAATTCTCCTGTCTGTTTGTTTACGTTGTAACTGTTATATACTTTTCGTTTTTGTATTATATTTTTATTTTCAAACGAACCTGTTATTGAGGCAACCTGTTGGTTCGAGATTAAATTAAAAAAAATATTTAAATCAATATTATTCCACTGATTGGCACTATTTATAATATATCCTCTTACAGAACCACTAACAATTTTGCATCTTAGATCTTGTAACTCTTTTATAATCAATTTCGGTAAAAAGACTTTTCATATATTGTGGCGCAAGATAAACATTTAAAAACCACTCTTATAAACTATTCTATAATCATTGTTTTAAATAAATCCTTGGTCGAGGCATTATACCTTGCATCACACATCACTCTGATAGCACGTTTGTGAATCATGTGCAACCCTTTCATAAACGGTGCTGCTCCCCATAACTGACAACAGTGATCCAAGTCTGGTAGAATATTGTTATTATAAAACGTTTTCGTGTATTCATATGTTAAAGCTGTCGCATTCTCCTGAGCAAAGCAATATTACTATTTACTTTTTTAAAAGTCTTGTAACAGTAGTGTTTCCATGGAAGATTTTCATCGACAAGTGTACCAAGAATCTTATCTTTTCATAATGAACTGCTCGCAATACCAATAGTTACATATCAATAAAACACAAACACTCAATATTGTCAAGATTCAATAGACATATGCAATGATTTACCATTATCGAAGTTTTGTCATATATTTATTGAACAGTGACTTAAGTTCGCATCTACAAAAGAAATAGCTTCAGTTGTGCAAAGTTGAAGTGAATATTCAAGCAGATTTATAACACTGGTTCTATATAAAACGGGGAGATGTGGCAGTGACTATATGACTGTTGACTTAGGAAAGCAAGTCTTTATCTACTTGAGAAGTCCTTCACATTATGCATTGGTAGGCGTACGCATGCCCTATAGCTTACACATTATTCGCCATGTTCAGAACCCGTTTTCAAATTGCCCAGAGTGGCTGTTTTAACACTGCTATTAGTATTCCCCGGACATGACTGTCTACGACATTGTTGCTCCTCATCGTCTCCAGTGTTGAAGAGAGTTTTGTACCCCTTCATTTGATCGACTCTGTCCTTGACGGCGTAGACTAGAAGATTTGGGATTGTAGTAGGCAAATTTCGTCCTGAAAGGAAAGTGAGAGTATACGTTGTGAGCTGTTTGTGTTTGTATGTCAAATTTGAGGATTGTACGTTTTTTACCTGATAGTTGAAGAGTTTTTTAAAGGTACCGAAAAATTCCATTACATCATCTATCGAAACTTTCAACTTTGACCTGTACTGATTGCAATATTATCGAAACAAATATTGCATCTGTATCTCGTCTGGAGATGCAAAGTAGAATAGAAGGGCGTGACGTAATTATTTGAATCATGACTAATACTTCAAGTATGAGTTTACCCAGTCGCTACCGTATATAGCTTAAACACATTCTCAAGTATCGAAAGGTAATCTCTAAAATGAGTGCTGGTTAACGGATAAAAGCCATACCACAGTATAATAAATATATTACAACCATTTTCAGTAATAGAGCGCGAAGCCACTGCAGTGAACTGCAATAAAACTGCTCACACTAATTAGTTTCAGCTGTAGCCAGCTGGCAAAGTCGACAACATTGTATGTCCCATGCAGACAGTTTGTCTGGGGAAGTTGAAATAAAAAAGATTTGTACATGGACCAGTGCATGGTAATGTTACATTGTATCTTAATCTTGAACACAGGATGCCAATCGTAAACTTTCATTTACAACTCGAGCCTCAGACAGAGCTAGTTTTGCCTTTGTACAAGCAGACTTTTTGTATGTATCAAGTAGCCTTGTTCAACACCAAAGTGGCCACGGCTACAGCTGAAACTAATTAGTGTAAGCAGTTTTATTGCAGTTCACTGCAGTGGCTTCGCGCTCTATTACTGAAAATGGTTGTAAATAAAACCTGAAATAGATTAAAGTGCGCGATTGGTAAAAATGACAAGGCCAGTTGAAAGACGAGACAATTAAAATGCTTGAATCTTTGTTGCAATTGATATCATCAAGACCATCACCACCACCACCCTC
>LD351788.1:7715-18194 GCA_001465055.1 Ptychodera flava | reverse complement strand
TATTTTGTGATTGATTATGATTTACGTTTGAGCTGTAAAGTTACGATACTTTGAGTTGTTAATCTTATTATTCATATTCACGGGCATGTAAACAAACCATTACTGTTTATTTGTGGTCAGTCACGTGGTTCAGCTCGACCAATCAAAATGCGACTGGCAGGGCATGGTAATATAATATTACATATTGGGTTAAGTGTTATTACATATTGGGTTAGTATTACATATTGGGTTAAGTTTTATTACATATTGGGTTAGTATTACATATTGGGTTAAGTGTTATTACATATTGGGTTAGTATTACATATTGGGTTAAAAGTTATTACATATTGGGTTAGTATTACATATTGGGTTAAGTGTTATTACATATTGGGTTAGTATTACATATTGGGTTAATTATTACATATTGGGGTGATACACCTGTAAGTGTGTAATTCCGAATAGCCATTATTGCTAGCCGAGAATTCTTTTGTCATAAACAACTTTGCATTTGGTGCGTAACTTATTGTGTTTGCAAGGTTGATATACTTTTGGGGAGAAGAGGAATAAAAATGCGCTTGCTTTGTAGGACCAAAAATAAAATATTATATGAAAAATTACATGTATTATACCTTAACGTGGAAATGTTAATGTAGAGACACTGGTATATTTTCGCCATGAACGACCCTTGGTATAGTGTCACACTTCTCTTTATTCATAACAATGAAACAAGTGGTAATATCGCCGTGACAAAAAAGCGTAGTTTTACGGAAAACGGTATAGATTACATCATCAAACGATACGGGTTACATCATCAAACGCTATGTATGACTATGATGTCAGAGCTTGGACATCACTCTTCAAATTTTACTATTACCATTGTCCTGGTTTACCTAGAGTAAGATACACGGTTATCATGGTTATTGTCACCAAAGTTCCTGCACGATGCGCAATAAGACAGAGAGGTTTACACATCTCTAAATACGGTCTTATCATCCTGGTTATGGGGTTTCCCACGAGATAACTTTGTTTCAGATCTGACAAAACTAGATATCTCAATTTACCACAAAGGAGCAAAATTCCACTTCACCATTTCTGAGTTCCTCTTCCCTTTTCGAATTCTTCTTCTTTTCTGCTCGTCTCGCCACTGCGCTAACGCACATCACGATCACCAAGACAACGGCGGAGAAGAGCACGATGACGAAGAGCGTTGCAGCAGCGACAAACAGCACTTCAACTTGTTTTGCGGACACGTCCAATCTTCCATCATAATGACCTCCATTAACAGCATTACCACAGTCTGGCGATGTTCCCGGTGCTGTCTTTCCAGTCACCAATTTCAATCTCTCCTCTTCGTTATTGCTTGGCAACCTCCCTTCAACGATATACAGCGGTTGGCAAGATTTCGTCCCCTCGTCAAACACATCTCTAATACACCCTCGGCAAATAACGAGCATTTGGCGATGGTCTTTGCCCCGATCGGACATATTCGGCACTGACGACAGGCATAGCCAGGGTCAATGGCTTGGTCAACTCCATCGTCATTTCTGTATATGCAAAATGTGATCTTGAACACAAACTGTCCGGGCGGGCAGTCGAGAGCCGGAATTTCGGAACCGATCGTGACGTGTGCTGCTGGTAGGGCCGCTGTTGCACATCATCTTAAAAGTAATCTTCGGGCTTATCAAAATCCTCAGAAATGATACTTTTCTAAGAAAGCCATGTATACTGGCTTAGTTGAGCTTTTGTACATACCAAACAAGTCATAAGACAATCTATGCAAAAAATAAAATGTTGAATTACATTTATCTGACCAGTTGGATAATCCCCTACTTTAATGTTCATATATGTAGCTGACTGGGCACGACAGCATGAAGGGTAATTCCCGCCCATTATCTATAGAAACGCAATGTCTACGATTATTATGTCTAACGTGGCACTCAGTGCAAAATATCGAGGTCAACGAGTCAAGCGCAAAACTTACAATAATTCACATACATGTATAATAATTCACCAAACAAACGAACATGAAAAGAATGGCCCCGGCCACCATGTCATTAAATGTAAGGTACACACGGAGTGCCGTTATACATCTGTTGACCCATATACAGCGATGTCTGATGGCCTAGGATTATAAAATTCTCAATGTGTCTCAATATACATCATCTGTACATGTATGCGAGTATGCGACTCAGGGAATCACTTGATATATATGGAGGCCCTGTTACAACCGATAACGTAGTAACTAACCGATAACGTATCAAACCCGATAACGTAGTAAAAATTTACCGATAACGTAGTAAATCAACCGATAAAGAAGTAACGAACCGATAACGTAGTAAATTTTTCTAACCGATAACGTATTAAAAATTTACCGATAACGTAGTAATTTTTCCTAACCGATAACGTATCAACAAATTTACCGATAACGTATCAATGAACCAATAACGGATTATATCAACTTATAACGTAAAAAAGTCAACCAGTACCGCATCAAAACAACTAATAACGTATCAATCAACTGATAATATCTGATTAAGCGATTCATGGGGAGCGATAGATTGATCGATTTATAGATAGATAGATATTAGATACTATATAAATAGATAGATAGATAGATAGATAGATAAATGGGTCGATCACTGTATCGATTGATAAATCGATCACACAGTGGATAGATCGATCGATCGATGTATCTATCGATGTTTGATAGATGGTCGGTCGGTCGATCCATCAATCGTTCGATTGATAAAATTGATAGGCAGATCGATCGATAGAATGATTTATTACACCTCACTCATTCAGTGTGCACTGCCATTGGTTAAACATGACTCACGTGACATGTAAAAGAACGTGATGATGCCCTCTGCGAATGTGATGATGCCCTCTGCGAACTTGATGATGCCCTCTGCATTTGATATTACATGGATGACGTCATTTTACTTACTGCGCATCCTTTCTGCGCAAAACAAATTGTCGTTCGCTTGTTGTACTTTGCAGTCGGCAACTTATGGCTGCGAAACGTCATGCAGAGCTGTCACCGACACAGTTAGACGATATTTTGATGCAAGTAAACAGCAAACGAACGAAAATGGCAACAATGAATGCAATTTCTGTGTTCAGCGACTATGCAAGCAAAAAAATTTGATATGCCACCTAGGAGATCGGCAAACTTTAGCGGCAACCCTGGACTCGGCACTGACAACATTTTACGCTGAGGTCCGGTCTCAGAAGGCGAACTGTAATCGAAGAAGTCTTTGTGTTTTTGTTTCTTTGCATGTTTGCTTGTTCGGTGTAATAAAAATAAGGCCGTGGCTATTGACAGGCGCCTGTCAATAGACAGAATCCGGCTATTGACAGGCGCCTGTCAATAGACAAAAAATGGCTATTGACACGCGGGACGTTTTTCGCCAAAATTCACCACATTTTAACGAAAGAAACTGTCCCATGCTTGTTGGAATGCTTTGCAAAGCCTTTTTTCACTGAAATATGGACCAAGTCGCCGCATTTTTGCGTATTGCACAAGTTAACCTTGCACGATGTTGCCTTAACACCGCGCCTGTCAATAGTCAAAATCTGGCTATTGACACGCGGAACTCGTTCGTCAATTTTTATAATAACACATGAGAGCAAAAATAATATAAAATAATAACACATGAGATCAAAATACTGATGATGCCCTCGCCTACGGCTCGGGCATCATCAATTATATTTCGATCATGACCACCATCCCTTGGGCAGGCAATAAATCGTGATATTGCCCTCGCTCTCATGTGTTATTATTTAACTATTAATTCGATAGGAAGATACATCAATTAATCGATAGATCGATCGATCTATTCGAAAAACTGGTCAATAGATAGATAATTCTATAGATCGATTTGTAATCACATTGTCTCGTACTCAATTTTCTTTTCTTCTGTTCATTTTTCCCGTTTAGCGTAAATTGTTACAAATTTCTGTAGGAAAACAATCATGTTTCGGCTGTTTTCATGGTATTACGAACGACTAAGTTGATCTAAATGTTGTTAAACTACTTTGATAGGTTTGGGAAGTTGTTTCTAGTTTTGCTATTGTAGTTATACAGTTTAGTTCTAGTTGAGTAAAATTCAAAGATATAGTATAATGACTGATGAAACAAGGGCAGGGGAATGAGCGGCTGTTGGTTTACACAGAGAACGCTACCGGGAAAGAAAACTATAATGTGTATGTATCGGCTACAATTCAGACAGAAAGTATGGTTATAATAGCAAGATTAGAAACAACTTTCCAAACCCATTCCAGTAGTGTAGCAACATTTAGATCAAGTTAGTCGTTCGTGCTGCAACAAAAGTTATAAGGGCAATTCTTGGGAATACTTTGCTTCGCATATAAATGTGATTATCACAAAAAAAAATTTAACAAAGTAATCGGACCAACTACAAAACGGAAGACCTTTTTTCTTGGGGACTGTTTTTCGCTCAAGCAGACCAATACCGCAATCACCGACAGCCAATATCGCAAATTTCGCACACATATTGGATACGTCGACCGATAGAAGTAACTGCGTATTAGTAATTAACCAAAGAATATTAATGATTAATTCGTAAAATTGACGATATTTCATGTTATTGAAAATCTCCATCGGGTGTATTTGAAATAGGTAGGCATATCAGTTATTAATACGCCGGAACCTAAATATAAATGTATAAGTGAACTCTGGTAAGGCCAAGAAAAATAAAAAGTTTGTTACTCATCCTACACATATTGCAAAAATGATGCGGTGGCGCAGTTTTTTTCTTCTCAATTTTTTTATTCTTCAACCAACAAGAACGCGTAAAAAACATGACAACGACATAGGAATGCACGTAGAGATAAATGCACAGCAGTGTTTCTTTAGTATTGTTGTATAACAACAGTTCTGCTTGTATGTGGCTTGACTTTTAGTGCAGCAATGAACAGTTTTGTCAGCTTAATATAACAGTGATATATGTGTACAGTTCTGAATGGAATGTTAATGTCAGTTATTTTGTTTACAGTTCTGTTTTATACAGCACTGTGTTATGCACTATCGTCGCGTTTTTTTTTTTTTCGGGTTTTTTAAACTTTATTTCCTTATGAGCAGGAAAAAAATGTTGACGTGGCGGGTTTGAATTGTGACGCGCGCGAGGATGAGAAACAAACTTTTTATTTTTCTTCGCCTAGCGTTTCTTCTATCAGCACTTTACTATGTACGACTACTCAATAATTTTGCGATGTCTTCGTAATCCTGCTTCAAATAAGATGCACTTGACGTGAATCATGACAGAAAGGATAAAAAGGAAAGAAAAAACAATATGTTGTCTACGAAATCTGTTGACTTGGCTTGCTTACAGGAGTGACTTGCAAAATTAATGAACTTTGATTATAAGGAATTCAATTGAACAATGGGTCCAGATTAACCTGTAATTCAGTCCTAGAATGAGAGTTACATTGTAAAGACTTATTGTCATTTTGATAAACTGAAGTTGCACGTAACGAAATTTTATAATCGGTCATGTTGAAAACTTTTTTCCAAGTCCTCTTAACTTAGAAAATGTACATGTGTCGATAAAGACACTCACATATGTGTTGTATCTTTAATTCATCACGCAGAAATACTTATCAATTAGTTCGCATTTCCCAAATTGATGAAATTCGATTCGTGATGTCTGACTAATATCACGAAAACAATATACTCCAAGTATATGTACCTCTGAAGGTGTAACTGATTTATTATGAAAAAAACGTAATATACAACACTCATTTATATTCACTTAGTTTCCATTTATTAAAACTTTATCGGTCGATTGATAACTTATTTGTTGACTTGATGAATTGTCAGTTGATTGGAATCTTTACTCTTTGACTTGACTAGGTCAGTGGTTGATTTGATACATAATTGGTTGATTTGATACGTCATCGATTAATTTGATACGTTATTGTTCACTTGGCTACATGATGCGTTGATTTGATACACGATCTCTCTAATTATCTATCCATCGATCGATCGATTTATCCATCGATATATATATATATATATATATATATATATATATATATATATACATATATAGTTCTATTAGTCGAGCAATCGATCAATTCATTCAATCATTCGATCGATAGAAAGATCGATCTATTGATAGATCAGTGCATTGATTGATCAGTCGGTCGATCTATCGATTGATCAATGGATTGATCGATCGATCGAGGATAGATCTGTCCTTATGAATCTATTCCCACGAATCACTTAATCCAATACATTGATACGTTGATTTGATACGTTATCGGTAAATTTGTTGATACGTTATCGGTTAGGAAAAATTACTATGTTATCGGTAAATTTTTACTACGTTATCGGTTAGAAAAAATTACTACGTTATCGGTTCGTTACTACGTTATCGGTTGATTTACTACGTTATCGGTAATTTTTTACTACGTTATCGGGTTTGATACGTTATCGGTTAGTTACTACGTTATCGGTTGTAACAGGCCCTTGTCAGTATCCAAACACACTTTGGTTCCATTGTGTTTAGCTTTTTATGGTTGTGCCTCGTTTAGCTGTAAGTCACTGTCCAATAATTTATCGTGCTTTTAATTTTCAAAACGCACTAAATGTGTGGCTTAATGGCAGTAAACCGAATGAGCAAACGTATTTTCTGACTTAGGAAATATATCGTTGAAGAAAGATCTTTTAGTGGCTTATTAGGGTTTAGGAAGCGTCCGTGTTACGAAACAAATATTTACCCGATACATGTTCGATGAACTAAACCGTTATCAAGAAAGCATCTTATTAGACAGACCTCGTGAAACATTTTGTACGCTAAGCGTAACTTTCCGCAAACGTCATCAAACTAGAAACCGAGAGAATCAGTCTGAGTGGTAGAGTCATGTTTGCACATGTCTCAATGACTCGGTGTCGCAATTGCAGCAATTGACCTAATTCGTAACATTTTTACGTTGCGCGGTATTGTATTGCGCAATGCTGGCCAGACCAAGAACCATGCTGAACATGCTCAGACTCTTTACGTCAGAGCCCCTCGCTGGTAGTGCCTATGCACTAGTGTTGTGCGGTCTGGCCGAGTCGGCACCGCCAGTTCAGCGAGCTGGAGAAGCCTGCGCGTACCGTGAATGAGTTAGAGCAGTCACATTGTGTAGCCATCGAGGGCCTATGAGAGAGTCTAGAGACATACAAAGCTGTGCATTTGTTTGCATCGTGGTTTTCATTTCTCAAGTATGCGCATTACTCTTAACTCAATACAAAATATTCCTATGCTTAGAAATATTCCTAACTTGAATTGGTGAAGATTTTTTGGGACATATAGATCTATCAATGATCTAGTTCTGTGGGCAAAACTCAATGCCAAGGGATGTACGTATTTTCTTCTTACGAAATGTGGATTCAACCAGCAGGACAGGGAGACGCTAACTCGCAAAAAAAAACACAAGTTAAATCTCCAATCGACCACGTGGCGCTGTTCTACTATTAGAAATTGGTTTTCCATCGCATAGAATGGTCTTAAATTACCGTACACCTACGATTCATCTTGTTGTTCATTAATTTGCAATCCTTCACAAGTGTAAACATTTGACCGATCCACAAGTTACAAAAACACCAACCACCACAATAAGACTTTGGAAAACGGTTTAACAAATAGTTTATTTGGAAAAAAAATTAAGTAAAGTCACTAAAAGTAAATTGCAAACATTATAGAATTATGGAATTCATTATAGAATGAATAGAAACTGACAAAGCCTTCATAGATTGAGTCCTCAATGTTTTATTTCCAAATGTCCCTCTTCGACAGGTTGTGGTATATTACACGTAGAACGAAACTTAAACTTTTGCTCATACTTTACTCAAGGAAACTCAGTCGTGTAAGGGCTCTCAGGCCGCGCCCAAATTGCAAGCAACCATTTTTTTTAAAAGAGTAGATTTATTCCACTGCAAAGTGACAAATAAAACAACTTTACATACCTATGAATGTGTCTAGCTAATGAACAAAATTACAAAGCAACTTGTCTGAAAAAATAAGTTATTCAACTAAAAAGAAAAGAAAGGGAAATATCAGGGAAAAAAAACATATCAACATATAAATGTAGTACGTGTATATGTATAGAATGCCCGGCACGATGTCCGCCGAATACACTTCAGATCGTTCGATTTTCGGAAAGTGTTGTGTGATAACTCTGCAGTCGTTACTCGGGGGAGGAGGGTTGAGGGCGGTCCAAGCGAGAAATAGCTGCATGGTTTTTTATTTGACAAGTATTTGTGAATCGATCGAGTCATTATTTACTCCATGGAAGGAAACTGTGAAGGGATCCTCCACACGCCACAAAATACGAAAAAAATTCAAAATTTATATAAATATAAAATTGTAAAGTCAGATAGCTGTCGCATTTTCGGACGGAGTATCAGCATGTATAGGCAACGGCGGACCTTATGAGTGTCCTGCACTGTGCATGCTGTGGGTTAAATGTTAGGAGTCGCACAACTATAGAATTAAGTTAGTCTTTGTCAAAATTCCAGGTGATACCTCTATCTATTTCAGCCCCAAATACGGGAAACATCTTCTTATGTCCTTGATTTTAGTTATTTATATCGACGCTATAGATCGAAACTTTAAACGAGGGTAGCCTTATAAGCTTCAGTAAAGATGCTTATCTTCCCCAGGGCCGTCAATCGAACATACAACGTTATACAAAGCAGAACTACATGAAACATTACAAACAAAGCTAACAGAATACAATATGGCCAGGAGTGAAGCAGCGCACACTGAGATAAATGAAAGCACACGCTAAACGACAACAACAAATCGACAAGACACACATTTTCAGAACACAAAAATTATTTCCAATATATTAAAGCTTTAAGATAAGAAGTTTGAAAATTACTGAATGAGTTACTAGATCTTATATTTAAATCAACATTATTCCACTGAGTGGCACTATTTATAATAAATCCTCTTACAGAACCGCTAACAATTTTGCATCTTAGATCTTGTTACTCTTTTATGGCCAATTTCGGTAAAAAGACTTGTCATATATTGTGGCGCAAGATAAACAAATAAAAACCATCTATATACATTGTTTTAAATAAATCCTTGGTCGAGACATTATACATTGCATCACACATCACTCTGAAAGCACGTTTCTGAATCATATGCAACCCTTTCATAAACGGTGCTGCTCCCCATAACTGACAACAGTGATCCAAGTCTGGTAAAATAGTGTTATTATAAAACGTTTTCGTGTATTCATGGGTTAAAGCTGTCGCATTCTCCTGAGCAAAGCAATATTACTATTTACTTTTTTAAAGTCTTGTAACAGTGTTGTTTCCATGGCAGATTTTCATCGACAAGTGTACCAAGAATCTTTTCATAGTGAACTGCTCGCAATACCACTAGTTACATATCAATAAAATACAAACACTTAATATTGTCAAGATTCAATAGACATACGCAATGATTTTGCATTATTGAAGTTTTGCCATTCATTTATTTAACATAGTGACTCAAGTTCACATCTACCATAGGAATACTCTTCAAAATTGATCCTTCAATAAATTTATCTAACTTCTGTGCGCTAAGTGAAAGTGAACATTCAAGCAGATTTATAATACTTGTTCTAAGGGAGAGATGTGGCAGTGAATATATTACTATTGACTTTGGAGGGCTACATCAAAGCAAATCTTTATCTACTTGTCAATGAGGAGTCTTTCATATGATATATTTGTCGGCGTACGCATGCCCTCCAGCTTACACATTATTAAGACACTCGCCATGTTTACAACCCGTTTTCACATTGCCCAAAGTGGCCGTTTTGTCACTGCGATCAGTATTCTCCGTACACGACGTAGATTGTTTACGACATTGTTGCACCTCATCATCTCCAGTGTTGACGAGAGTTTTGTACCCCTTCATTTGATCGACTTTGTCCTTGACGGCGTCAACTAGGAGATTCGGGATTGTGGTCGGCAAATTTCGTCCTGAAAGGAAAATGAGAGTATACGTCATCACTGGTTTGTGCTTGCAACATTTCAAATTTGATGAGTCAGCGTTTTGCACCTGATAGTCGAAGAGTTTTTCTTAATACAGCCGAAAAGTTCCATTACATCATCTATCGAAACTTTCAACTCTAGCCTGTACTGATTGTAATATTATCGAAACAAATATTGAATCTGTGTCTCGTCTGGACATGACAAAGTGGAATAGAAGGGCGTGACGTAATTATCTGAATCATGACTAATACCTCAAGTATGAGTTTTCCCAATCGCTACACCGGACATAGCTTTAACACATTGTCAAGTATCGAGAAGTAATCTGTAAAATGAGTGCTGGTTATGATATGGATGATAGCCATACATAGTATTAAATAAATTAAACTGCACCCTGTCAAGGCCAGTTGACTGAGGAGACAGCTGAAAATACGTGAATCTTTGTTGCAACCATCATCTTAATCATCGTCATCATCATCATCATCATCATCATCATCATAATATCTCTC
>LD351785.1:0-11901 GCA_001465055.1 Ptychodera flava | reverse complement strand
TTGTATTTAAAACCAGCATATCGAAAAAAATTCAAAAAGATACAGCTATTGTGCCTTTAATATTATGAACACTGGTGTTAACAATATGAACACTAGCCGTTCAAATTTGAACACCGACATGTACATTTTGAACGCGTAAAGACGCGTCTAGCGTCCGCTATTTTTACAGTGTATGAAAGGTCATTCGCTTGACTTGATACCCTACTCGGAATTCTCGTTTGCACCCCAAACGTGGTAAATTTCGTGGTGGAGTTGGATTCTCCACAGCTGAGTGTAGCGTGTCATATACCAGGTTCTCTTGACACCGACGTTCATGCAGACCACGGAACAAATGCTTCTTGCTGCAGCGGGCATTGCTCTGCGAGCAGTAGATTTCTGTAGCTTGCGTTTTTGTCATTTGTACTCCTGTTGGGCCCCTTGAAATGAAAGTTCTCGTCCTTGCTAGCGATGTCGTAGACAAGAGTCCAGTAATTGATAGTCTGTTGGCATATACGCGCGTACAGGTAAGTGTCTAGCTCCATGGCGCGGCTCAAGCGAGCCCCATTCAACTGATTCAAGAAAATCATTACTAAATGTGGTCTCAATCCAGCGTGTAATTACTGTTCAATATTCAGTAGATATTTAACTTAGATTAATTGACGTTTTGGTGCGTGTTAGATTTGGTAAGTTGTTATGCTTGTGAAAAATCAGCCGCCATATCAGCGGCAATATCGCAAACATAATAATCAACCCGTAACCTCGTGCGGCATTCTCGGATATGTTGTCAACAGGGGGGAACCCCTCATGAGCATGCGCAGCGCGACGACCACTGCGCTTTAACCTTTGCTCATACTTGCAACACCCCATCGCCACTCAGCACAGGAAAGACAGGGTAATATTAATGGAAAAACTTCTTGATATCTTGACAAGAAATGTTCATGATAAAACATGAATACATGTGATGATAAGGCACCAGAAACATGTGGCTACATCACTGGTGGATGGGGAAATTTAGGAACGTGTCGGATGCAACACTGAAAGCTGCAAGCTACTGGCCATGAAAACGGTGGCTGTTTAGGGTTAGTCATGGTTAGTGCTATGTAGATATACCTTTGTGCATGCATCCAATCAATAGTTCATATCATCTAAACACTTTTGGGATCATCAACCGGTACAGATATGCTAACAAAGATCAGATATGAACTGAGTTTGTCTAATATGCTGAAAGTTGCTGAAAAGTAGAAAATGTGTTTCAGTAATTGCGTGTGTTTTAACGACATAATTTTAATAAACACAGATAAATTGCATGCTACTGCTGGTTTTTATTTATCGCAATTACAGCAAATGAATCAACAGGTTTTGAGATATCGCCCTGACAGATAGAAACACATGTACATGCAGACAGAAAATGATAAAGACAATAGGCACAAATTATATAACGAAAGGCTGATTGTAAGGTATACTCGAATATACCTTAGCAGTATAACAACCTCAACAGGATCGCACTTTCAGTAGGTTAGAAGTTTAAGGTATTTATTGTTACTTGTAAGGCTAGCAATTCCTCCTCAGAATAAAATAACCACCATTTACTTAGCTTCCTATTAGAGAGACATCACATCGATTTTATCATGATGGCAACATCTACTGTGAAAGAATTGCCCGAAACTACAATCTCGATTATTTTACCAAACAGACATTTTTTAACCAAAAACGTCAATAATTTGCCTAAAAATAATAAGCAGCTTATTCTCCATAACTTGAAGACATGTAGCTAAGATCATTATCAGGTCCCACTTTCCACAATTATCCTCTGCTCAAAAATTCTCCTGTTAGCGCTGATGTATATAATTTCATATCAATCCTATCTGTGTAGGAGTGTGAATAAACAAACAAATAAATAAATAAATAAATAAATAAATAAATAATAATAAAAGTAGAAAAAATTAGACTAAGGTTATCTAAGGATTCATGTTTACAAAATGTCGAAGCAATAAGAAAGACTGGTTCCAATAAGATTACTTTTCACTAAAAATGATAAATTATGAGGTCGGTTTTCATAATTTGAGCAAATTCATCTCAGGTCATTACCTGGCCCCTGCATGATAAATTTCAACTTATATCAGACAAGCAGTTTCTCAGAAAAAATGCTTTTGACAAAAAGTGATGTATTTGCGTATTTCTGAACAAAAAATGTCACCCTGCAATCCTATATGACGACAAATACCCAAGCTTTCAGGCAAGGAAAAAAATATCGCAAAATTGCCTGAAAATGCAAACATGTTTATTTCATCAAAATCTGTGTAAGATCATAGACCTCGAGTTTTTCTCGAGGGTCTATGGTAAGATCATCTAAGGGAACTTTTGACGCAATAAATAACTGTCTGACCTGCCATTATGAGAAAGAAGAATTTCGACCAGATTTGGGATTTCAAGTTTATTTCAATATTTGTTTGTTTTTGACAAAATCAGAAAAAGATTAAAGCTTGATCAATTTTCATTTATCAACTTGTTGAGTACTAGGTACTCAAAACATTTGAATTGACGGGAACATACATACATACATACATACATACATACATACATACATACATACATACATACATACATACATACATACATACATACATACATACATACATACATACATACATCAAATGCCTTCTATAGACCATCGTTTATAGTAACAAAAAAGTCAAGAAGGCAAACCATGGTTTGGTGCCATGGTGTGAGACAGTGTAAACTGCGACTGTCACGCACCTACATAATATATTCAGTTGTTTTGAATGTATTATGGGCTGCTGAGTTTTGTTCAAGACATCACGGAAAACAACGATATGAATGAAGGCTGAAGGATACAGTCATCATGCAGGGCTAGAAACTAACTTTTTCCCTGCTAGTGCACTTGGGCTACCATTCTCTGAAGTTGGTAGCCTGGTGACAATGGCTGGTATTCCATGCATATTTTAATTTTTCGTTACCCAGATAAGAAAGGTCTATTTTTCTGGATTCTACCTATAAAGCGATTGTTCTAGTCATTTCATGTGAATATTGCACACCTTAAATACCAAAGGAAACAGGTATAACGGACAATACTGATACTCAAAAGTTTGGTGACCTATTGACAACCCGTTTCACCCTCAGAGTTGTATGCAAATTTTGATAGTCGTCATGACTACAACATGACCTTCTCAGCTTTCAGACGTACTGTACCAGGGCTAAAAATGGACCATGGACCTTTTGTAGGGAGTTGGCATAATTTCGAGCCCTGTCATGGATACTAGAATGCATCAAAACACAGTTCACTTTGGTCAAAGTTTCAAATACATGTTTTGCGTTTTTGTCCTGTAAATAATAAAGACCAGGCCACAAAGAAGAATTCGACCAGTAAATTGACTTTTGCCACTGCCTTAAGTGTTCTTTAAACTGACCGTGCGTGGGCATCACAAAATGACCAGTTGTAAATATATATTTGCGGCGACATGTTCAATATATACTCTTACAGATTAAGCTACCGTACGCGTGTCTCTTCGTATTGACATTGAAACGTTTGTGTGTGTTCAAACATAACAAGTAATTTTGTTGAACAAATTATGCATTTTCGAGTTAGAACAGCTATCGAGAATTACATGCATTTATACGCATAGACCGACTGACCTAGTACTCCGGTGTTTTAAAAGGTCAGTCTACTTGCATAATGTGGTACCACGTTTTCGTTGCAGTTGACGACTTACAAATATTACAAAATGTAGCATCAATTTAAACAGCGGTCTTCCATCCCACTGTCTGTGATAGAATTAATGTTGTTTTACTTCACCATATCTCGCCCTTTGGGAAATCTGAAGTTTGTTATGTAAGTTTTAAGAATGTATTTCCCAGTGATTTCCCAGACAATAAAAAAATCTTCGATTCTCAGGTAGGTTGGCCCAGATTTATTTATCGGGGTCGTAACAACTCGTTTGCCTCCAACTAGGGAATAGAAGAAACGAAAGTGACTGAACTCGGGTTTTTCCAATTACGCGTCACATGATGAATTCCTAAAAATGGAACAAAAGAAACCAAAAGTACAATGACTGGGGTTTTCCAACCGGTTGTCGCGTGATTGCCGGCGTAAAATCCCGTACAAGCGAGAATTACATCATTTGTTTTCAGTAACCAGATCCATAGGTAAGTTTGTAAGATTTTTCTATAACGAAACTGTGTCAGCTTATGTAAAGGTAAATGCATTTTGTCGGAAATGGTTCTACTGTTTCTGTTTCTCGTTAACAATGAAATCTTAATAGATGCTCGACGTAAGATTTGCAAGTCGATTAATAGCTAAAATGCTATGCTAGTTATTTCAGTTATCATGGCAGAAGTTTATTTTATGTATTCTTTTACATATAGTAAAACATATCGTTAGGCTTCGTTCAAAAAAATAATGAGGGAGCGGCGCTTAGGGAATTTAGGGGCGATTGGAAACTTTTAGGAGTAGTACAGGGAGACTTGAAAGTTTTGCCCTGCCTATAGGAGGTACCTGAACCTTCGTTTTACTTTTCACATTTTCCGATTCCGAGGTCGGGAGGTCATTCAATGAAAAATAAATATCATTTTAATATCATCCAATTGTTCTAATGTTAGCAAAAATTAAACAAATCTAGAATCATTTCGTCATATTTCGTGACTTTTATCTCGAAAAATCTGAACACCTATGATTTATCGTGAAAAACCAAACTTGGGCCTAGCAATGGGGCAGCAGCTGCAACTGTTGATGATTTTTGCAATATTTCTATGCAATATATCAACTATAATTTCTTGCTGTCTCCTTACAGCATGCTGAAACACACAATATTCAGTTTGTCGACAAAGCTTGCATATATGTAAATATGTATTAGGTGACAATTTAATGAGAGTCCAGACTGACAGTCATTTGTCAATTATATAAATGCATGGTAAACATACACAGGCTGTGTTGGTAAGCTGAATACTAGACTTAATACAGCTGCTGTCCTGCTACTGCCCACGGGCAGTGTCACCGTCACTACATACTGGGAGTGACATAAATAGCTTTGACTATGAAGCAGATGAAAAAGAGTTCGGTTCAGGTGATGCTCATGAAAGTGAAACATACTTGTTCAAAAATCTCGCCTGAAAGCAACACATGGAAGTCCAGGAGACTTGGAAAGGTATCACGGATTTTTGAATTCTGGCATATGAGAATAATCAAGTATTAAAGAAAAAATTGGGGATACTATGCTTGATTTTTTAAATTTTCACATTCTCATTGTAAAGTAAAGCAAAGGTAAAACTTTGTATAGTAAAGATTATAATTTAATTGAAAAAATGTATGACTAAATGGAATTATCTTTTTCTAACCAAATTTACCATTATTACACTAACAATTTCAGAGATTGAAATGTTTATTGCTGGATATTTTAGCTTTTTCAGTATTGTAAGTTTTGAATAGCATCCAAGTCTTAGGTATAATTCTTGTACTTTTGAAACAAATTTTTGCTAGGTCACTGTTCTCAGTTTTTTACAAGTTGCAATTATCAAGAAATTCACAATTTGCACTCTCTAATGATCGTCATTTTGTTTGCTCTTAAGCAGCTACCACTGACCTTGCGAGAGTTGGATTAATTCAAGCTGGCTTGGACTGACAAAATCATAAAATTCACTGATGCGTTTAAAAATGAATCAAATTAAGAACTTGCCTTAGGAATATAACTCTGCAAACTGCTAATAACAGGTAGTGTTGAACATCTGCGAGCAGAACTGGCAGTGCACGTTTATTTTTCTGCGCGCACATCCCTTACAAATATGCGGGCTTTTGATAGTTTATGGGAGTTGAAAATTTTTGATCACATAGAGGGTGAATTGAAATATTTGAGGGCATTGAGGGGGTATGAAAAATAAAAGATTTCAATCGCGAATCCTCCAGCCACCACCCTCCCCCCTCGTTACATGTATTTGTGAACGCAGCCTTATTTCAATATTTTGGGGTAAAATTCAGAAAACCTGTCAGCGATTACATAAACATGCAATGTCAGAGATTTTGTTTAGAATTATATAGATTCTGTACACAATTTAAGAGATTGATGGAACCAAAAAAATCTTCATCTTAAACATAGTAATGGTATTTTGCAAATATTTGCATATTTTTCATGTTCCATGCTCCATGTTCAATAAAGTTGACTCTTTATCAAGGAATTTTTAACTATACAGAATGGCAAATACTTCATACGTTATGCTAAAACATTTATAGATTGGGCCATTGCATTGGAATGATCTAAAATGTCAGTCTACTGTAATCACATTTAAGACGTGTAAGGTTTTTCCTATCCTGTCGATCATCACACAAAAAGATAGATGAAGGGGTCGCAGCTTTTAAAAACCGGATAAAAGGATAGTAATGCCAGCAAGTATCTTTTCAAATTTAGTCAGACAATGTTGTTTTTTCTCGTTATGTATTTACCTGCAAAAACGACAATCTTTTACATATAGCCTGATAGCTTTATCAATTTTGCATAAAGATGATTTAAAATAATGCTTGGGCGTAAGACTTAAGAAAACAGTAAAGAAATCACAATGTCAACATTGATTGTGTTTTAAGTTAGCTGAATAATTCTTTTAAAATAGCAAAGTTAACTAGCATTGTATCGCCGCATTGTTCTAACCTTATCATGAGTAAGTAATTCTTTATCAATCTTTGACATTGTTTTATCCCATTAAAATAAATAAACGTGCTGTTTCAAACAGTCAATAAACCTTTTACGATATCTCAGGATTAGATAGAAAAGTCATCGCTAATGCAAATACGGTGAACTCTAGGGATAAATTTTTTTCATGATTTGTTATGACTTCGACCAGAATCAATGAAGTAAGTCAGTGGTAGGTGTCAATCTCTTTGCTCTTTTCTGCGAGGTTATTGGTTTAATAACCTGGCCTGTTCAAAATCAAAGAAAATATAACTTTAGTCAACAGATGTTTACGCAGAACAACATATTAAACGTTTACTGTAATCCATCTTTTGGCAATGTGTCAGACAGTCTGATTTGCATAAATCAAATATGGCTAGCTGTCAACAGTCCGGCAAAATAACATATTTAGCTATTTATCACGTGATAAATATACTATTTCAGTGGTTTTAATGTCTAACCTTATTTATTTAAAGTCTACCCTTATTTATTTGTCATCACTTTGGATTTATTATGTTTTACATACAAGGCACTTTGATAATGTGCTTAATTCCAATATAACTGCCAACAATCCTGCTAAATATCATGTTCGCCTTTACATCATGTTTAAAACATTGTTTTCAGTGATGGTAAAGTTACAGTGTATTTCTTAGGCATTGACAAACGATTTTCGAGGTACAATCTTTCAAATATCCCTTTGATGAGTTGCATAATTCTTGATGACTGTAAACGTTTAATGTTGGTGGAATGCAAAAACCTAGTAGATTGAGTTGACTATATCACCAAATGCAGCATCCTGTATGCTTCAGCGTGCTCGAGCGATTGAGTTGTCAAATGGAAAGTGCTGTTCTTAGAATATCTATGAGATAGACCTTTTCAAAGCAAATAATATAATGATGATAATACACATTACTAAACTTATGCACAGTTGCTAGTAATTGTCACGTATATAAGTGGCAAGGCAAGTTAATTAATATGGGCGGGGAAAACTGTACAGTTAACTTCAATGCTTCGACGGAAATTAGAATAAAGACATGTCGCATCTTGGCAATCAACCCACGTTCATTTGTTAATGGACTTATCCATCTCATCTGTTTTGCATGAAAAGTAACAACTCATCGTTCAGCTATGCATCCGGCCGAAAAAAAGGGCAAAAAGTATAGCTGCGATGTTTGTTGTATATGTGAAACAAAAACGGATCAAATATACGCCTTGTGATTCAAGCTTTGGTTTGAAAAATCCTTTTATTTGGTGAACAGCCATTTCCAAATTCCAAAGGATTTGTATCGTAATAATATTTTGAATGCAGAATGGTTTCTCTACAAGTAATTTTATTTGCACAGGATTTACCCGCTTTTCAAGAAGACGATTTGAAAACCTAATAGCAAAGGCTGCGAATCCAGCTTACAGTTAGTGTAAAATAGAACCAGTGTCAGAACCAGAATGTAGTATAGGAATACATTTTAAAAATTATATATGTCAAAAGCTTGGTACTGATCGGTGATCTGATATGGCAGGTACGACGACCCTTGACCCGTCTAAGTCAAAATTTTAATGTGTGAGCCTCTCCAATTAGCACCTTGCAAACCTTGCCTTTGAATTCTTAAATAATCATTCTCATGTCATACGAAACATGCCTCTTTTACCGCCGTAATGATTATCGCCCTGTAGGTCATACTGTACGTAGTTATAAGTTCAAAAACCGTAATTATAAATACAGTGTTGATACCTTGACTGCGTAACAGTATTTTTGCAAGTACTGTGCAGTCATTGTTGCTAACGCACCTCACACAAAAACAGTTGATTTGAGAAAACTTTCAAATGAAACAAAATCATTACAGCAGACATATAGGTGATGTCGAATAGAACTAATGTTAGAACCATAGTTTTGGTGATGTGCTTTGAAACTTGCATGTAGCGAGTGATGAGTCATGCATGGTCGGTGGTCTGATATGGCAGGTATGACCCTTGACCCGTGTTCACTTGTATTGACGCAAGGTGTGAGTCATTTATATCTGTATGAAGGTACAAATTCTGTGATCATTTTGCAAACATTTTAAAAATTACATATCTTCAATGCCTTGTACTGATCGGTTACATGATATGGCAGGTACGACGACCCTTGACCCGTCTAAGTCACAATTTTAATGTGTGAACCTGTCCTTTACATATCTGCAATGCCTAGTACTGATCAGCAAAAACATTTCCTTTGAATTCTTAAATTATCAGGTTAATGCCATACGAAACATACCTCTTTTACAGCCGTAAAGATTATCGCCCTGTACGTAATTATAAGTTCAATAACCATAATTATAAATACAATGTCGATACCTTGACTGCGTAACAGTGTTTTTGCAAGTAAGTGCAGTCATTGTTTGTTAATGCACCTCAAACAAAAACAATTGATTTGAGAAAACTTTCAAATGAAACAAAATCATTACATCAGGCATATAGGTGATTTCAAATATAACTAATGTTAGAACCAGAGTTCTGGTGATGTGCTTTGAAACGTGCATATAGCGAGTGCTGAGTCATGCATGTTCGGTGGTCTGATATGGCAGGTATGACCCTTGACCCGTCTTCACTTGTATTGACGCAAGGTGTGAGTCATTTACATCTGTATGCAGGTTCATATTCTGTGATCATTTTGCAAACAGTTTTTAAACCGCTTTATGAACTATTTATTTACAGCTGATCAATAAGCTCAACAGTTATTACATAAAACAAAACAATGAAGTGGGACTTTGTTTTAACTAAAAAAAGACCAGGTTGTTGCAATCCTACAAGCACAAATATGAAACTCAACATCTTATGTAAAGTAAATAGATAAAGAAAGTGAAAGTGAAACAGTAGTAATGAATTCTACGAATATGCACTAATATATCACGTGATCAAAGCTTCAAAATACAACACCCATATTTACCAGTATCATATCACCGTATTCTAGAATCCTGGCGTGTAGAAGGTAAGGTTATATTTTTCACCTTTTCACCCTGATTGTATTGTCCGATTGAGTTGCTTCGTAAACACGTTTCAAAGTCAAATGCACTGCAGACAATTACTTAGGCGGTCTCAATGAAGAGGCTGCTAAGTGTCAGGATTGTATCAGATTCAGCCCTAAAATAGAAGGAGCCCTTAAAGTGATTCTCCGACTGAACAGCATGCGGATGAAGTCCGTCGTGGGGTGGGCTACTCGTAGATTGGATCCATACGTTCGTCAGCGCGTCTGTTTGTCCGGCCGCCAACGCAGATAGCTCAGGCATGCGCGGCCCATTTTCCTTTAAAACTTACCACTCAAAGATAATAAACTATACTATACATATGCACGTCGAACACTGTTATTTACATACGCATCTCAAATATCTGTATAATACGATTATGATACTATATGGCCGCAAGGTGACCATTTCTTGCGATAATTTTAATGTCCAGAGCCATTACTAAGACAAGCCTTGAGAGATTTCTTTTAAACTTGGCACGGGGACTACACACGAAGACTTACATATACACGTCAATTGTTTTTTCGCTTTACGACTTTTTCACTATACTGCAGGGCAGCCATTTTGTTCTGTTTTTTTCATGCTCACTCTGACTACATTATACATTAAATGACATGTATTTTTAATCATGAAAGATCTCAGATTTTCGATGATCATATGTTTAGGCCTAAGTATACCCATATTCAGTTTAGTAAGACATATGTTTGTACGTTTAAATACTTTTCATATGTGCAATAAGTACTCTTTATCTCGAAGTATTTAACTTCAATCCCATCGTCCTCTACAAAATCTCGGGAACCTGTCCTCCTAATTCACTTTGGAACATTCGACAGGCACATTCAAGTGTACCACATCCAGTTTACTTTGAACACATCGCCTGCCAGTTTTGCAAGATTACATGTTTTAGAGCTCGCCACGACCATTTTACTTGAAAAATGTCCAATACGTCATGCACGATACTTGCCTCAATTTCTATCCTTGGACAATTCCCATACCATCATTGTCATCCTCTAAAAATACTAGCCTTGCCATAACATTTCTCTTGCCAGACACATTCAAGTCCATCCCATTCAGTAGACTGTGAACATAATTGAGTAGCCATCAAAGTTAGTAAGTTATGGCGCCCTCTACAGCCATTTGTGTATTTTACATGTCCTGAAAAAAGCACCTTATGATATATCACCACTTCTATTCAAAGAGAATAATCTTTTGCCTATTAGATACTTCTGGACTTGAAAAATGCATTTGCAATCACATTTGTACAGTTTTATTGTTGCACCTTGACAGATTTATATTTGGTGGGAATTATGTTATTGACAATTACTTGTTTTGACTGCAATACCTGGAAGGTCATATATCGCATGTGGACAAGAAAAGCTAATATTGAAATGAAAAATTGTTCAAGCTAATGCCAGAAGCACTTTACACACAGTGCACGTTAGCTAACGTATCAAGTACAAGTACTTCATACCATCTAAAATGTGTTTTGGGATTATGATTTGTAATCATGTAGCATTTAATAGAAATTGACAAAAAAAAACAACCAAAAAAACCGTTTGCCAGGCACTGGTAAGTAATTCAATATGACCCAGCATTTCTTGTTTTATTGGCAAAGTAAGGATAATTTTAATGGACAGCATCAGTAACACGATTAATTTTGTTTAGGTCAGACGACGAATATAATATGTAAAGATTACTGTTTCTCAATAAAAAAACTAAACAATATAAAAAGATTACTTTGGTCCTTAATATTAGCAATTTTGGTAATCTAACTATTTGTGTAAAGACGGGCTAGTACTAACTGTAATATAAAATTATACACTGCAAGATCCGAGGTACAAACTTTTTATAGACTACCCCTTCGCTACGTATTTAGGTGTTGCGAGTGTAGCGAAGGCTAGGAAAAGAAGTCTAATTACAGTGAAATATATCAATGCGCAGCCTATTTTAGATGGGACTATTTTCACATAGAGAGTCTGATATGGAACAGCTCGGTCTTGCCATCGATTTACATATCGTGAATAATTATGCCTTTAAGAAGAGAAAGAAAGTTGAGAGTAGTAAAAGAGAGAGGGTCATCGGAACTTCGTTTAAAGGACCAGGGACCCCTACAAATAATTTAAAAACTATACTAGGGTACGTTGGTGATTGATGAAAGCTAAAACATGATAATTTTCAAGACATGTTGAGGTGATGCATGTAGATATTAAGTATGGAATAGAACGGTAAAGTTGTAAAAGAGCAGTCGC
>LD351783.1:33144-47319 GCA_001465055.1 Ptychodera flava | reverse complement strand
AATGTTTGGGCGCGGCCGCCTCCCCCTTGAAATGTGCCCTGCAATTTTTATCTGAACAAAACTCGCGAAACAATTTCAAAGGTTAGGAATTGTCTTCGGTTTGAATACATTTTGGGACATCATGTCTACCTAGGTCAACGGTGTTTTTTGCCTTCTTCTGGTAAGTTCTGGACATTTTGCTCAGACGATTTTCTATTGATGATGCATACTTTTAGGACTCTGATGAAAATTAGTTTGTTAATCAAATTACCCTTCTTAGATAGTATGTTAATAAAATAAAATGATAACTTGTCAGGCAAAGACTTACCTAGTTGCAACTTCAATCATATATCAACAGCCATAAGGAATACATCAACAGGGCAGCATATTTATTTCATTTTACTGACGCAAATAAACCCATGACATTTCATAATCTTTGTACCTAAACTAGTAAGAAAGTAAATCCATGATGCCTTTTATGGAGATTCATAACTTTAAAATTGCAAAGCACCGTGCCTTAGGCTATAAGGACGACAATGATTGCGCCGATACACATTGTCAAAATAAATTTGCTTGCCCGATGAGGCATTAACATTACGGTTATTTGCCGTGTTTGATGATCGTAGGTACAAAGCCTCAAGATCTTGTCGATTATAAGATTTTCCGGTTTATTTGCACGATCATCGTGCAAATAAGCGGAAAATGTTTCCTATAGACACGATCATCGTGTCAATAAGTAAGAAAACTGTGTATTTGCACGATCATCGTCCAAATAAGCGGAAAATGCGTCTTATAGACACGATCATCGTGTCAATAAGTTAAAAGGACACGCTTATTGACACGACCATCGTGTGGATAGGTAAGAAAAACCACGTTATCCACACAATCATCGTGTCGGTATGCATTTTTTTTTTGTCTATTGACACGATGATCGTGTCGATATGCGCTATCGTCCGCTCTGGCCTGGTGCACGCCCAACAATTTAGTTTGATATTTTCAGATGTATAAAAACGTACATGTATAGCGAGATGTTGCGATCTAAAAAATATTTTGTTGGATTGTTGCGCATGGTAATCGAAATACTGCGCCCTCCCCCTACAACATAGAAGTTGGGTTTACCGAGGAGAGGCCGACGCATCAATAGTTTTTTTTTCTTTGCAAAGTAATATTTATTCACAAATATAATTGTGACTTTGATGGTAGGTATGTTTACCATCAACACTCATGTCTACATAACTGTAAATAAGTAAAACAAAATGTACAAATAATACGATCTCGAATAACAAAGTGATATAACTTGTTCACAGTGCAGTTTAACCGTCAAAATGAGTTCAAGGCGCTTTATTTTGCATCAAATCTCACCGACTCGAAAATATACTCAGTTGCATCATGATTTTAATCTTCTTTCCTCGATATTACACAACTTTGATAGGGATGTTTTATCTCTTACATAGGTGTGTTCCTTTTTTATCTTAAATAATGTGTTGCAATTTATTCGTTCACTGTATCATCCGACTCTGTCGAATAAAAATCAACTTCATCTTCTGATAGCACTTTATATGAGTTGAATGTTGGTATCTCTCCGAAGTTTCCAGATTTCTTTAACATATTTACACTCAAATAAGATGTGTTCCAGTGTTTCTTCTTGGCCACAAAATTGAATATGGCATTTCCCATCACTTAAATTGAAAGTTTTGGCCAAGCTTCCCGTGACTAGGCCTCGATGGAAAATCTTCCAATTTAAATCATTTACTGAATTGCTGACAATTCCTGTTGAATATTAAGACGGCTGAATAGAGTAGCTTTGTAACTGTCAGTGAGACTTAGATTCTCAGCCCATTTTTGACCAATCTGACCTTTGACTGCATGCCATTTCTTATCAACTAATTTCCAATAAAGTGACTTGGTTTTGACATCACTTTTTGTCAGACCATAATTCTCTAAGTCTAAAATATCATAGTTTCCTTCATTTTGGATGTTTGAAGAGATGATTTGTTTCCAAGAATCTGGAATAGCATTGAGGAGTGTTTAATACTCTGTCTTGATTTCCTCTTGCACATGTCTATTTGTACCTCCTCTGATTTTTGCAATTATTTCCCATTGTTGAAGCCAGTCATTTCTGTCATCATTCCAGATGTCCCTAAGCCTTAAAATTCCACTCTTTGACCATTTTTCATAAACGAGGACACTTCCTTCATTCTTAATATTGTCATTATACCACGAACTTCTCTAAGAAGATTCTGTTTTAATTTTGGCAGATTCACTCTTGTAAGTCTAAGTGACTTCCAGGTATTTAACATATCCCCATACACCATTGGGGTTCGTTTGTTGTTGACTTTGAAAGTGGAGGTTGTGATAATCACTATTCAGTTTATTGCCATAATTCGCTATGAAATATTTTGATAAGCTGGCCCATTTAGGGGTCCCTTTATCTGGATTTTTCTCAAATAGTTTCATAAGCCACTTTAGGCCTAATTGGAGTGCATCAATTTTTTCTTCAATGTCGACAACTTTTTTGCCACAGTCATCATATCTTTGAATGAAAATGCCCTCTTTTAGAACTTCTCGTTTGCCACTCCAAATAAAATTCCATAATTTACTATTTGCTTCATTAATAATTTCCTTAGGTACGTGATCAAATGATGCAAGGTACCATAATTTTGATGCAGCCAGCATAGCATCCTTCGTGCTCTGTAAGCCTGTCAGCGAAAAGCGCCCCCAATAATGATATTTCTAGGCTTCGTTCAAAGGTCAAAGGTGAGTCGATTGAATGGGTCGCCGTCAGCAGCTCGCATCTTGGGGACAAGCAATCGAAACGCAGAAAATACTCATTTCTTCTGTAATTTTCACCAATGATTAGATTTTCGGAGTATTTCCACGTCTTTTAAGGGTTTGAGCGGCAGGAATCGTGGTATCAAGATGGCATCGTTGGGAATATAATGAACAATAACAGCACAACGGTTCGGGATCGAGATCAACAGAAAACGACAAGTAACAACACTGTCTCCAGTGGCAGATATACACGTGACATTCTCTTCAGTCCTAAAGGTATTTACTCTACCATGTATGTCAACCCCATAAAGTAGTCTCCGTGGATCTATAGAGCATTAAAAATGTGCTCATTCGTGAAATAATATATGGGTTTATCGCTTCTATCGGTACTGTCTGTGCTTCGAGTTCGACCGACTGTTGAATCGCGGCCATCACGGTTGGTTGACCTTCTATGGTACAATACGAATAAAATCCTACCTTAGTAACTAGTTCTCCTCATACTGTATGTAAATTCGCCACACAGAATTGATGTGTCGTGACTGCATACCACAACCTATTATTGGTGTTTATAATTATATACAGTGACTTTTTGTCTGACTGACAATCTTTTGGAACCGAAATAAATGATTTGAAGTATCATCATTAAGGAAATAAGGTGACCTCTGATCAACATACTATCAACATATGAATGAGGATACACAATCAGCAGCATACTTCAAAAATATTTTCTCCTCTTTCAATAAAGTGTAATTTTCTAACTCATTCATAATGGGAATTCAGCAGATGCTGTAGAGCACACTGAGAGCCAGAGTTTAAAAAACTCTTCTGTGAATCCATCATTTATGATTTGTAGGTGAGATCATAGACAGTTGAGAAAGTCTATGGTGAGAGATGTTGTACATTTCACTGTGCACTAAGTGATCTCTGATGAAAAAAATCATAATGAATCATAAGATATCTCCAGCACTTTACCTCAGTTACATGACAGGCTTGGGACGCATCCAAGTGTGTAACACTACATACATATGACCCTAATGAATTTTACTTTATCCCTATTTCCTGCCAGACAGTATCACTTCCCCATCAGCCAAGTCAGTAAAAAAGTGGTATTGAGCCAACACATGACGTACTTTCACCCACTTGGTTTGGTCTGTTAAAGCGTCTTTAGTTCAAAAAAATCAAGTTTACAGTATTTATGTTTATGTTTATGTTTTCAACAGCCTTCAAATGTACAGTATTATGTTAAAATACACCATATGGAATATGTTTTGTTTCATTAATTTTAACCATCTTGACCTGATGGTTAAATATGGACTTGGCAGGAAAAGGGTTATATCAGTCAATACATCAATTCTGTGTGTAAGTGATGTGTTCTGTATTTTCTCAGAATGTTCAGCAATTTGTAAAGCTGCAAGACAATTTGACCAACTACGTGACATAGGAAAATCATTTCAGAGTCTTTCAAGCACCGTATGTCAGAAAAATCAGGACAACATATCATCAATGGCAGGTAAAGGTTCCATGTGCAAGTTTCATGTGTGTTGATACAGCAGTGGTGAGTGTACATGATCTGTCTTCAAGTCAGTACCGGTATTTCCAGCTTGCTCACTTCTGCTATACTGACACATGTACCGGTACATATTTGATAGTGCTGTTATACGGTACTTGTTGCATTACATGCAAGTACATTTAGTTTATACTGCATACCTTAACAATTACCAGTACTTTACTGGATCTGTCCCTGGCAAAATGTTAAGAATCACAACACGTAACACACTCAGTATTTTAAGTGAATATCAATAATACTGATTGGATTGTAATCAAATTAATGTACTTGACCAATAATTATGCAATTTGATCCAAAACTGTGAAAGCTGTCAAAATCAACACCCCAGAACTGACAATATTGTTAGCCTCGTGGTTATGGGCAGATTTCTTCACTGGGTGAAAAGGTACCATAGTTTGTGTAAAAAATTGTGAGTTCGAATTATAATATTTTCTGTCTTTAGTTGGTAGCTCTGCCATTGGACAGAATTGTCCTGTACACTATGTGAAGCTGAAATAGCAGCATATTCATTGCTTTGATTTAGTTTTTGTGATATTTATGCTATCATGAATAAATGTGATTGTGCTGAACTCTATACTGTGTGGAGGGGTAACATAAAACATTGCAACAACTTGGCTTGGTTTATTGAAATCCCTTTTTATAGAGTTACTTATTTAGCTGGATAGGTATTGGATGGTGTGGGGTGGAGGCAAAAAATGTGTCCAGTGTCACTAAAATTTGTCTGTCTGGTGTGTGGCCAAAACCTGAATGTGCATGTATAATTAGTCCCCACGGACACCGTCTGGGGGGACTTGTAGGTTTGGTCATGTCCGTGCGTGCGTGCATGCGTCCGTCGTCTGTCCGTGCGTTCGTCCGTCCGTTCACACAGATATCTCAGAGATGCCTGGAGCAAGTTCATTCAAACTTGGTACAAGAATTATCACCTATGCCATACATATGCACGTCGATTTTTTGTACGATCCGATTCAATATGGCCGTCTGGCAGCCATTTTGTTTCCTGTATTTGATGTCGGTGCGTATGTTCAGGCAAATTTCTCAGTGATGCTGGGAGTGATTCTATTCAAACTTGGTACATAGATTACTCTATATGTTATACATATGCACATTGATTTTTGTTTTGATCTGGTCTAAAATGGCTGCGTGGCGGCCATTTTGTTTCCTATATTTTACGACTGTGCGTTCGTTCACGTAAATTTCTCAGCGATGCCTGGCGCGATTGCATTTAAAGTTGGTACCTATATTAATCCGTATCACATATATATGCACGCCGATTTTTGTAATGATTCGATCATAAATGGCTGTGTGATGGTCGTTTTCTTTCCTGTATTTGATATCCATCCACAGGGTCCCCAGGTATGATCCACAGGCGTTCCAGGATGAAATTAATTAATATTAACGTTGTGTCCATGCATAGGGGCTCATGAATGCAGATATCTGAGATATGTGCCAATTCTTTTTAAACTTGGTACAAGGATACTACACTATGGCATACATATGCAGGTCTATTTATATTGGTGTGGCATGCATAATTAGGTCTAATTTGCATAATTCGAGATTAGAGCGCTGTTTCTGGTACAACTGTACCAAATTTGATGAAACTTTGTGCAGATGGTTTTAGTCCCCACGGACACCATCCAAGGGGACTTATAGGTTTGGTCATGTCCGTGCATGGGTCCTTGCGTGCGTGCGTGCGTGCGTCCGTCTGTCTGTCCGTTCAGGCAGATATCTCAGAAATGCCTGGAGCGATTTCATTCAAACTTGGTACAAGGATTACTTCATATGTCATACAGATGCATGTCGATTTTTTTTTGTGATACGATCCAATATGGCTGCCGTGTGGCCATTTTATTACAATTTTTTCATGTATAAAGCCATTACTCAGGCATGTTTCAACCGATTTTATTCAAAGTTGGTACAAGGACATTGACCAATGACATAGATATGCACACCAATTTGTTTTGTGATACAATCCAATATGGCTACCTTATGGCCATTTTGTTTCAATTTTTTTCATATACAGAGCCATAACTTAGGCATATCACAACCGATTTTATTCAAACTTGGTACAAGGACATTGACCTATGTCATACATATGCACGTCAATTTGTTTTGTGATACGTTCCAATATGGCCGCTAGGCGGCCATTGTATTACGATTTTTTCATGTTCAGAGCCATAACTCAGATATAGTTCAACAGATTTCATTCAAAGTTGGTACAAGGACATTGACCGATGTCATAGCTATGCAGATCAATATGTTTTGTGATACGATCCAATATGGCCGCCATGCGGCCATTTTAATATGATTTTTTCATGTACAGAGCCATAACTCAGACATATCTCAACCAATTTTATTCAAAATTGGTACAAGGACATTGACCTATGTCATACCGGTACATATGCACATAGATTTGTTTTGTGATACAATCCAATAAGGCCGCCATGTGGCCATTTTCTTACGATTTTTTCATGTCCTGAACTACAGCTCAGACATATATCAAGCCAATTTATTCAAAAGTATTTTTATCACAGACCTAATGAAGAGGACTCTATCCTCTCTGAGGACCTGTAATCAAATTACCCATTAACAAGTGGGGACTGTGTCATCAACGATGACTTGTTTTTCATAATTTTTTCCATTTTTGTTCATAAAATCAATTTTTCTCCCAAAGTTTTTGTTGGATTGAGTTGAAATTTCATATTCTTTATTGAAGGGTTAACTTCTGTCAGATGTGTAAAAATTGTGATGAAATTATTTGTGTTTTGGGGACAATTTTTCACATTTTTGGTCAAAGAAACATTTTCTCTGAAATTGCTTGTCCTACCTTGATATAAATGTCACCGGAGGCAACCTTACATTAGTTTCTTCAAATTGCAGTGAAATTTTAATATTTGTACTTTGGGGGCAGTTTTTCCCATTGTTGATCGAAAAATCATTTTCTCATCTGATTTCTTATAAACTTGGTATGCATGTTCAAATAGGTAAAATTAGTTAACTACCGGTATACTCACTGTGGCCTGCCATGTCAAACCAAATGTGAACAAAGTGTCATTGGTGCTATTTTTTCTCATTTACCGGTACATGAGTCCAACAAGCAGTCCTTTTCCTTGTCCATGACATTAAATTCAGTAAATGATTAATAAGATTTTAACTTACATCCACAGATATTTATTCGTTTTGAGAATGCAACAAAAGTATCCCTTTGATTTATTCCATGTGACAAAAGTCATCAGTCTGTTAAAATTATGAAGTTTTGTCAATTACTTTTGAAGCAATTAAAATCGATATTTTTACAGAATATACCTGCTTAACTCCACCCTTGTAAGAAATATTGCTTTAATGCACTTTTCTCTACCCTTCTCTATACAAACAGGAGCATCAATGATTGTACAGAGTCTTGTCCAAAATGGTCATATCGCTTTGGAGTATGACAGCCTTAAAACAGAAAAGGATAAAGAAGACTTTACTGCACAGCATGATCACTTTGACAACCAGTCTACAGTGGACAAAGATTCCTTCAGTTTGTCTGAGAGTCATCTGAATAATGATGAAAATAACTCACAGAATGCACTGGTACAGGTATGCAGTAATAAGAGCCAGGAGTGTGAAAGAGGTGATTGGAAAACAAGGCTTGTAAAGGATTGCCCATTGCAAATAGAAGAGTCTTATTAGTCCCCACGGACGGTGTCCGTGGGAACTTATAGGTTTGGTCATATCCCTGCGTGCGTGCGTCCGTGTGTTCACACAGAAATCTCAGAGATGCCTGGAGCGATTTCATTAAAACTTGGTACAAGGATTACTTCATACATCATACATGCATGTCGATTTGTTTTGTGATACAATCCAATATGGCCGACAGCGGCCATTTTGTTACGATTTTTTCATTTACAGAGCCATAACTCAGGCACATCTCAACCGATTTTATTCAAAGTTGGTGCAAGGACATTGACCTATACCATACATACCGGTATGCATGTCAATTTGTTTCACGATATGATCCAATACGGCCGCATGGCGGCCATTTTGTTTCAACTTTTTCATGTACAGAGCCATAACTCAGGCACATCTCGACCAATTTTATTCAAAGTTTTTACAAGGACATTGACCTATGTCATGCATATCCTCATTGATTTGTTTCGTGATATGATCCAATATGGCCACCGTGCAGCCATTTTGTTATGATTTTTCATGTATGGAGCCACAACTCAGGCACATCTCAACCAACTTAGAGTGATATATCCACAAATACTGCATTAAGTGATATATCCACAAATACTGCATTAAAGTTGATGAAACTTGGTACAGATTTTGATCTCATAGTGTTGTATATACAAATCAATGACACTAATAGAGGTATCATTTATATATATAACTTAATTGCTAGTTTGTATTTACATAATGGATTTTTGTTTTTAGGGTGAATGTCCAAAGTACTGCATCAAACATTATGAAATATGGTACCGGTGATAATCTGTCAGTGTTAGGATAGGATGCAAAAATGTTTGGCAGCATCCTAGCATCCTGTCGAATAAGTACTAACTGATTCATTTTAATGACCTTTTGTAATTAGTATGGCGGCTTACATTGGTTTTATGTTTTCACCACCGTGGAACTCATTTTGGGCCATTAAGCTCCATCTGTATCGCAGTATTTTTAACCACAGACGTAATTAATGAAGAGGACTCTTTCCTCTCAGAGGACTTGTAATAAAAGTACAAGTGGGGACTGTGTCATTGTCAATGACTTGTTTTTACTCTGAAAGTGGGACAACATCAGTTTGGGAATGTTAAGTAAATGGCAATGTTGAAAGAAATAACAGACTACATGAATGCACGGATTGTGGTGAAACAGTCACTCAAGAGGACAGTCTTAGGAAGCACAGCCTGATACATTCAGGCCTCAGACAGTATGAATGCAAAGAGTGTGGTAAAACATTCACACAAAAGAACAATCTTAGGATACACAATTTGGTCCACTCAAACCTCAGACCATTTGAATGTGAAGTACCGGTATGTGGTAAAACATTTCAAGATAGAAGCAATTGTAGGTGGCACTTATTGACTCAGACAAAGAACAGTACCACTTAAAATCACTATTTGATTATTAGAATTCTTAACCCTTTGAACCCTGTAATTTTCTCCCTCGAAAACTTCAGTGCAAAATTTTACCGTTTTTTTTAAGAATTTTTCTGTAATTTTTTGATAATTTTGGACCAAATGGACATCAAATTTCATTGGCTACAGTTTTAGCTCAAAATTATGGCAAACATCTGAGAAACGTTGACGTTTGTTTTATAAAGGGGACAAAAATAGACTTTGGCGGTTAAAGGGTTAATTCTTATGTTGGATTATCAGATACATGTGCGGCTTTTTATCGATAACTGTTTTCCCTTGTGCTAACAACTCTTTTTACATACCGGGTATAATGTGAAATTTTGTCTTGTCAATTCTCATTGGTCAGAAATCAAAGAAGAGGACGCAAGACGCAGTACAAGTTGACAAAAGCAAGAGATCTTGCCCTGGAACTGAGGCTGACAACTCAAAGAAGACAAATCATAAACCTGGGACAGACTCTTGCTCCACAAATGATCAGTCCAAGGTACACACAGGTCAAATGGTGAGTTTAACCCTTTCACCACCATGGTTTGTCCCAAAACCATTGTTTTCTATGGTAAATTAAAGTTGGACCTGTATACAGGGAACTGGGGGTGAAAGGGTTAAACCCCCCTCTCCCTTAAGGTAGTATGTGCCTCAAAAGTGATAGACTTAAACTTTTGCTCAAACTTTCCTTAAGGAATCTTTCAACTATTTTCTTTCAAAATCAAGAATAAAAATCGGGGGTCACCGTGCAAGTTTTGGTACTACAGAAACAAATTACCCAAGATTTACCAATATTAGAAATTCAAAATGGCCGCCATCCCTTAACCCTTTCATCACCATGGTTTGTCCTAAATCCATTGGACCTGTATACAGGGAACTGGGGGTGAAAGGGTTAAGGTATGGAGAAAAATAAAATTTTCGAATTTCGAAAAACTAAGCTGGTGAAAAGTTTTCTTTCACCAAGAGCTTTAAAATGAACCACCACAAGTGTTATATCATTGAAGAATTGTAGAAGTTTGAGAGTCCAAATATCTGTCCCCGAGGCGCGTTCTACCTTAAAAGAAAACATGCAAAGTTATGATTCAAAGGAATGGCGTTGAGCAGTTACTTTACGGCCAATTTCAAATTAGGTCAAAGAAAGTACGTTCTTTGTTTTTTGTCCACTTGCACATAGATTTTCGGAGAACTTCAGGAAAACCAAAGAAAAGACAAATTTGACTACACGAACCCCAAATACCGTATTTTCAATATTCTGTTGCAAAACCATGCCAAGACTTTCCTCAGTGGCAAATACTTCTTTACTTATCATAAGTCATATAGGCATATAGAAACCATGTGCTGAGATAAAATGGCACACTTACAGGCGGTACGTCAGTTTACTGTACATTTGCTGATACATGTATGTGCATGCTGCTGTAATATCTCTGCTATGTTTTTTATCCTGTGAAAATTTTGTGTGTTTTTATAACCGCTTACTGGCCTACCAGTTAGCATTGTGAGTGAACGCAAAACAATTATGACGGGAGTCATGTAGTTACGTTAGCATACACAGAAGTCCAACATATTTTGAGCTCAGCTGTAGATTACGTTTGAGAGGGCATGAGCTTTAATGCTTATGTATTTATTTATTTATTTATTTAGTGGATTGGTGTAAAGTTATATTTGTATTTTATATTTGTCCTTTATTTGTGATTTTGAAATTACATCTTAGAAGATACTGTCAAGTGTCTAAACATCTCTTTTGAGAAAACCTTTAAAAGTTGGTAGATCTTATAATTGTTAAAAGCGATGCAGTAACTTACATTGAAAACTTTAATGAATTCCCTTTTGGAATGGATTTACTATTATCTTGATATATTCAACTTTTTATATTGACAGAAGAAGGATAATTTTGCCATAGCGAGCACTGCGACTGACAACAGACGAACAAACCAAAGTCCAACCATTGCGGACGTTGTGTACCAAAAACCAAATTACAAGGCCAGGCTTTCCAGGGCTGAAATAGAGGCATTTGAATATATTATGGAAGTATTCTCACCCATGGATGAGCAAACGAGAGATGACCCACCCGTACCAGTACAGATAATAGCAAACCTGCAATCAACAGAAGAGCCAACCCAAGACAAGCAATCTAACCACTTCACAGAAAACCAGCCAGTGGCAGTGACAGATGGCCCACCTGTACCAATAGCTTTGTCAGAAAATCCGCAACTGATCCAAGACGCGCCCTTTCAAAATCTTCCAATAGAGGGCTCAGAAAACACGGGGCCAGTGCCGCAACAGTCATGGTTTAATTTGATGAACCGAGTCGCAAACTCCCTCGAAGCATTTATCGAGATAAACCGGAATAGGTGTAAGTGTGCAACTGGAACACGTCAAGAAGTGTGTCCTCCAATGCGTCCGTATGAACACATACATGAGAGACCACAACCATCAACTCAGCAGCAACACCAAGTCCTACCATGGCAGCAGCACATGCAGCAACAACCAATGCAATGCCAGGCAGGGTTGGCACAGTATCCCAGACAACGCCAAAAACACCAGTCACAGCGACAGCAACATCAACACATGGATGAGTACCAGAACAGAAATGACTGTACGTCATACCAGCCGCAACAACAGGAAGAACAAAACGCAAGTGACACAAACAGCGAAAACAGTCTTTCTCAACTACCACCCATCCCAAAGTCTGACAGGTACAGTGATGAAAGTGAAGATTGCCAACAGAACCACACATGTCAGCGAAACCAGCCACTACCGCGACAGCTACAGCAACATCCACGTATCGACAAGTCCCAGAATAGAAATGGCTGTATCTCACACCGTCCACAGTTAAACAACGAAGATCAACAAACGAACATTCTGTATTATCTGGCTACAATCAGATACATGCAGCAACATGGGCAATATCAACAGCAACAAAAAAAACAACAACAAAACCTTCAACAACAGGAAGAACAAAACAAAAATGACACAAACAGTGAAGATAGTATTCCGCCATTCCCACCAACCAAAACTTTTGACCAGTACAGCGACGGAAGTGATGATTGTCAACAAAATCCTACACAGCCTCAACAATACCAGTCACTACCAAGACAGTCACAGCAACACCCATGCCCAGACTGTGCACATCAAAATGACAGCAGATCTCAGGGACAATTACCGGTAGAGCGTCGACATCCTGGACAGCTTGCAATTAATGACCCTCATCACAAACAAAACAACAATATCCGTCAGAGCATTTCCAACAACACAGTCCAACAAGAGCGGCAACACACAGGTTTGGTTGGAGGAGAGGTGACTCTATCAATGAGGCAAGAGTGCCGTCTGACAGCCGACAAACCCCACCACATGGTGAAACAGCTTGTGTGGAAACTGTTCTCTAAAGAGGAAAGACTGGGAAAGTGTGTTAAGGGTTCAGATAAGAAGAACAATGCAAAGGAGGTATTATGTCCCCAGCGCATGGGTGCAATTAAACGTGCAGTTCTAATGGATTTTGCTGTTTCACCCTCTGAGGCAGATAGGGTATGGAAAACACAAGTAGTCGAAAGTGTCAACAAGTCTTTAAGGTCTGAACTTAGTCAGTGGAAGAAAAGGAGAATGCAGCAGCGTGCCCCAAAAATGTAAATACACATTGAAAGAGACTCAAAGAGTGTGGCTTCAACCTCCTACAACTCAAAGTAGAGATCACTTGTTAATTCATAACGATGGCTCACACCATTTCTATCCTTCAAAGTTGCGACAATGATCAAAAGAGACTCAGCCACTGTTAAGTCTTTCTTCATCAATTATTTCTTTAAAGTGACAAAGTCGGCCATATTTCATGAATTTTATCTAATGCTAGATACTTTTTATATTGAATGACATGTTGAAAGATACTGAATGAATGGGTGACCATGCATATATTCCACCCTGATTTTAGACATGATACATGAAACAATCATGAAAATGAATTAATGGTCATGACCATTCATTTTTGCAATGATTTCATTTGATTTGTCTAAAACAGGGGTTGAATATATGTATGGTCACCTATTTATTCAGTATCTTTCAACATGTCAAACAATATAAAAAGTATCTTGCATCAAACAAATGAAAAATGGCCGACTTTGTCACTTTAAGTTTCTGAGTCATACGAACGAAAATGAGTGAAAATTTTAGACAGAAAAATTAAACATAGGGGTGTGCAGCAGCCATGTTACAACTCACTATATACAGAGCTTTGTTCACATGGCGTTCTATCACTGCTACTATGTACGTGAACAAGCTTCAACCATAGTAAGGCTTCTGTCTATGCTGCAACCCAGCTCAAGACGATAAGGCCAGACTATAACTTTGTTTATGCAAATTGTGCAGAAGACAGTGCAGGTGAATTTTTGCAACAAAGTATTTGATGTCTGAACTGATGTAATTGAATGACAGGCACAGGAAATGCTAGCCAATGAAAATGCATTTTCATTGAATTTGGATCATAATGTATCAATCACAATTGCACACAGATAGCCCATGGTCTATTTTTAGCCATGCATGCTATTAATATGACTAGATACTGAGTGAAAATTGTTCTTGTCATGGCAACTATCAAAATTTGCAGGCAGCCTCTGCACGTGAAACTGTTGTCAATAGGTCACTAAACTTTTTCAGTGTTGCGTTTGCATATATTATCCAGTATACAGGTTTTCCGTAGGTACTGGCACTGCAAGTATTCACAGCAAATGACTTGGAAATGTACTTCACGAGCGGCATTTTGAAAAATAG
>LD351783.1:4509-19103 GCA_001465055.1 Ptychodera flava | reverse complement strand
AAGATGAAGGCTGTGATCTTTTCCAGATTCCAGATCATGTAGATGAATATTTCATGATCATTCACTACACTATTCTGCAATCTATGTGAACAATAGTCTTTTTGAGTCAATACTTACTGACTCTATTGATAAAAGGACATGAAAAATTAAATATTACAACATTCAAAATCATAGTATTGGTGGAGAAGTTGACAACTGCATTTATTGAGGACCGGCAGTTTTCTGTAAGGACCTGGAGCTTTGGCTTGGTGCAGGCCCTTATGACCCGAAGCTATTTTATCTTAATTTCACACACTGGTGAAAATACGTCATTTTTTGGCTCAATACTGCTTTTACTGACTTGGCTGATGGGGAAGTGATATAGTTATTACTGTCTGGCAGGAAAAGGGTATATTGTACTTGTTATTACAATACTGTGATGATTTATTTAAGTGTAATAAAGAATTTCCATGATGTTCAAACTGCATACTTGTGTGTTACCATTGCATTTTGTTCTGAGTGTACAAGTATGTGTGGGTGCATGTGCATGCTTATATACATATGCAAATGCAAATTAATGAATATGCAAATGATTATGCAAATTAGCCGCTATGCTTTGGCTTGATCCTGGGGAGAACACTGCATACTATATATTTTCAAAAAGCAGAGAGTCTATAAAGTTCAGTATAGTAGCAATATTTTACTCAAATGATGAAGAGGGTGTATATTTGAGGTAAAAAACTTCAATTTCGGTAATAATGATAAAAATTAATTTCAGTCAAAAACTTGGCACTATTTTCAGAAATGTAGTATTTCACTTGAAAGAAGAGTATATGTAGCAAAAAACGACTATTTTGTTTTACATTATATATTCTCATTCTATAATGGCAAGGTATGAATGACTAACACTCTAAACAATTGATCAAAATCATGATAAGCAAAATCAAAATGTCTGTTATTCAAAATGTAGCCAGATATGAACTGTAAATGCTAACGTGTTTCATTATATATTGCAGTTATGTGTAAATTTGAACCTTTGCCACATGTTTGCAACTTCATTGAAAGTATTATGATCAACATAATAAACAATATTCACCACAGATTAACTCTATAGGTCATTAAGATTTCAAATATGTAATTAGCTGAAATAAAAATAATTAATTTCTTTGACTGCTATCATTGTATCACCACTTTATATAGCAAGTGTAATTGCCTTTGGTCAAGTCCTTTAAACTATATATTCCAAACTTTGAAAGCTCAGTAGATATGCAAACTATAAAGTAGCTGACATGAAAACTTAAATGCAAAATGACTTCCAATATTGATATAACCTGGTATAATCATCAATGTACATAGCATGTTATGCCAATTTTGATCAAATAAATCCAAGTATATATCCCTAATTAGGAAAGTTAATTAAATACACAAATTAGGAATTGGCTGAAGCAAAAATGCTTAATGCCTTTCAATAAAGTTAGCCCACATAATAGTACCTTTATGTACATAGCAAGTTTCATCAATTTTGGTCATGTAAATTCAAATATATATCCCTAATTTCAAAAATTCATTAAATATGCAAATTAGGAGCTTGATGAAGTAAAAATGCTTAATGACTTTCAATTATGTCGTATCGTAGCAAGTTTTGTCAACTTTGGTTTAGTCAATACAGATAAATATCCCTGATTATGAAAGTCATTAAATATGCAAATAAGAAATTGGCTAAAGTTCAAATGCCTAGTGACTTTCAATAATGTTATATCATAGTATCTTTAATGTACATAGCCAGTTTCATCAACTTTGGTCTCGTCTATTCAGATAAATACCCCTAATTAGGAAAGTTCATAAAATATGCAAATTAGGAATTGGCTGAACTAAAAATGCTGAATGACATTTATTAATGTTCTATAATAGTATCTTTAATGTACATAGTAAGTTTCATCAATTTTGGTCATATAACTTCAAATATACATCCTTAATTTCAAAAATTCATTAAATATGCCAATTAGGATTTGGATGAAGTAAAAATGCTTAATGACTTTCAATAAGGTTAAATCATAGTATCTTCAATATGCATACCAAGTTTCGTCAATTTTGATCGAGTAAATTCAGATATACTCCTAATTAGGAAATTTCATTAAACATGCAAATTAGTAATTATCTTTCGTCACCCCTTAATATCTTTCAAAGCTGATATATCTTGGTGTGATCAACATTTGTAGCAAATCTCATCAAATGGTGTGCAGTCGTTGTCAATACATATCAGTTTTTTCTAAAATCATTAATTATGCAAATGAGCAAAAAGTAAGCAGGCCACACCCACAAAAAACTAATTAGTTCTTGCCATTTGCAAACTGAATCTATGTTCCAGATTTGATTCTGATCTGATGAGCCGTTTTTGTGATATTGAGTACACAGACAGACAGACAGACAGACACACAGACAGACAGACATCGCTGCGACATATGCTCACGTGTGTCAACACGTGAGCAAAAACTTTAATAGCAAAACAAGCATTTCATTGTGTAGCATTTATGGAACATAATTTGAAAATTTCAGAAAATTTGACCCAGCCAAAATGGAGTTAAATTCTTTGTACATCCTGAAATTGGGAGAAAAGGGAAGCCACAAAACATGGGTGATTTGCACACATTTGCATAAATTAACACTTCTTTATAACGCAACTGAAGACTGGTTGACAAACTTAAAGGTGAACAGGACCAATATTTTAATCATTGGTTAACAAATTAAGTAAAGTGTAATGATATTTGCAGAAAAAGTGATTTTGAGCAAAATACACTGTGTTGGGTGCAGTGCCTCCTTAATACATGGAACAGGGTAACTTTTTGGCCAATGCTTTCTCTTTTCATATCACCTTTAAGTTAGTTCAAATTATGATGAAATTTAATTTGTATTGTTGCGGCATTTTTTGCTTTTTTTGGTAAAATCTGACACCATGTGTGATTGCTTTTAAATTTGATATACAGTTTATTTTGGTTGACCTCAGTTTGATTTGTTCAAATTGTTCAGAAATATGCAAATTTGTATTTTGAGACAATTTTTGTAACTTTTGTTCAAAATATTTTGTTTCACCAAAACTGCTTGTCTGACAGCTTTGATATTTGGTATTCAGGTTCATAAGGATAAGCGAAATATGATGTATTCAAATTATGATGACATCTACAATTTTGTAATTTTTGGGCATTTTTTGCAATTTTTGGTCAAAAAAGTATTTCTCATAAAGTCTTATAGCTTTGATATTTGGTATACAGATTCCTACAGGTAGACTAATTGTTATGTATAGAAATTATGATGAAATCTGCTATTTTGTTCTCGTGGGGCAATTTTCACCATTTTTGTCAAAAAATTTGATTTTCAAACTTGTCTGATAGCTTCAGTTTACATGTTCTAAAGGATGATCTTAAGGTGGTATGTTCAAATTATGATGAAATCTTCAATAGTATATTTATGCCTGTTCTAGTCAGTCCAAAGAAATGAGCTATCAAAGATTTCCACCTTCTTCATCAAACACGTACATCTCAGATATAACATGCTGGAGCTATTTCAGTGGCTAGGTCGATTTTTAATGTTCATGCACAGACTCAGGATAGTTTAAACCTATGACTAAAGTTGTCAGCTAGCTTACCATGTGTTTTTAGCTCCCATATAATATGCATATGTATATATGCAAATGGGAGGTATTCGTATAAGGTGGAAAAATGTCGTATGTATATATGTATGTATGTATGTATGTATGTCCGTCCACATCAAAAACTCCTAAACCGTAGCACCTACTGTCTTAGTATTTGGTGTACAGGTGCACCTAGGGGTGGAGATGTGAATTTGTTCAAATGAACATGTCAGTGCCAAAAATATGCAAATGAGGGGAAAAAAAGGAAAAATCCTGCAAATGGCTAAAACTCAGTAAGCAGTGGTCAGATTTGGTTGAAACTTGGTATGCAGATTTTTTTAGGTATTCTAAAGTATGTGTGCAAAAATTGGGATGAAATTTGCATGTTTGTATTTTTAGGGTATTTTTTTCTGTTTTTAGTCAAAAAATCTTGTTCTCTGAAATCGCTCATCTGATTGCTATGAAACTTCATATTCATGTTCCTCAGAATGACCTCAGTCATGCTTGTGCAAATTGTAATTGATATTGTCATATTTGTAATTTTGGGGCAATTTTCATAATTTTTGATAAAAAAAATTTTTATCCAAAAACTACTGATTTGATAGCTTTGATATTTGGTATACAGGTATCTAAGATTAATCCCAATATAATGTATTGAAGGTATGTTGAAACTGGCAATTTTTTTATTTTGGGGCAATTTTTGCCTTTTTTGGTCAGAAAATTTTTCTCCTAAAACTTGTGATCTGGTAGCTTTGATATCTAGTGTACAGGTTCCTAGGGTTTATGTTAATTTGATATTTTTAAAATTAGGATGAAATCTGCAATTTTGTATTTTGGGGTGCAATTTTTCTCATTTTTGGTCAAAAAATTTGTTTCTCAAAATTTACCAGTCTTATTGCTTTGATATTTAGTAAACAGGTTCTTAGGGTTTTTGTTAATAAGATATATTGAAATTAAGTTGAAATCCGGAATTTTGAATTTTGGGGGCAACTTTGCAAAACTTTCAGTTTTACTGGGATATCTTTCATTTTGTATTTTTAAGATTTTTTTTGGTAATTTTATACCTACTGGAACTAAGAGTATATAATGTGGTGATTTAGTAAGCATTTAATATGGTAAACTGTATTTGGTGTTGAAATGCAGTAAAAAAATCCTGGCAGATTTTGAAAAAATTCCAAACAAATAAATAAAAAATTCAGCCAGAGAAGGTTTGACAAAACGAAAAGATGAGAGAGTGGGGAAAAAAGAATGTACAATGGATACTGTAATGTACCTCATCGATCTTCCAGACACCGTCCCTTATCAAATAGTCCACCCCGATGTATTTTTGTGCGCAATTAACCATGCAGTGTATTTTAGTTTAAGATCTCAAGTTAGGTAAGGATTTGAAAGGGATGGTCAAGTTCACCACAGTTTAATTTTATCTCTTGTTTCATCATCCTTGTGTAATTGGTTAAGTTTGTAAGTTGTTCCAGATGTGGATGCACCAGCTGTTCTGGAAGAAAACAATGTTTACTTTTCCATGTAGGGTTTCTGAGTTGATGATTGTATGTTGAAATTTCTCCATGTATCTGGTGTACAGGCAAAGTGTAAACATTTGTTGCATGTTATGTATTTCAGTCTATGTCAAATATTGTAAATGAAAAATCAAGAACAGTTTGCTGTGTGCTTGTAAAAGATAACATATTTGTCAATACATAAACTGCCTTGCAGATTGATTGTCTTAAAGATTATCACAGGAGTAGAAAAGGAAAAGAAACTAATCAACTAATCAAATTCCTGTAACATATTCACTCTCAGTGCCTGTATAAGTCTATACTTAACTATTTTATCATAACATTCAGCTGTTCGTTATCTCCATGAGCCAAGGCACACTTTGGGTCAATGTCATCACTCTGATAACTATATGGGAGCGAACAGTGATGTTGTCACTATTTTTTAAACATAATTTCTCAATATCGAATTCGGTCCAGTTGTAATTAATAAAATTGGTCAATTAATAAAAATGGGAAAATTCACAAACAGAGAGATATGTTGCCACTGACAGGTAACTTTTTAGCTCCGCTGTCAGCGACGCGGAGCTTATCAAATAGGCTGATTTTCCGTCGTCGTCGTCGTTGTCCGTCAATAATTGCCTTCTCCTCTGAAACCGCAAGTCCAATTGCTTTGAAATTTTATATGCAGTTCACTTTGGGTGACTTCACTTAAGTTTGTTCAAATCGTGGTGAAATTTGCATATTTGTATTTTTGGGGCATTTTTTGTGTTTTTCCGTAAAAAAATCTTCTCCTCTGAAACCGCTTGTCCGATTGCTTTGAAATTTGATATGCAGTTTACTTAGGGTGATTTCAGTCAGATTTATTCAAATCGTGGTGAAATTTGCACATTTGTATTTTTAAGGCAATTTTAGTCATTTTTGGTCAAAAAATCTTTAAAAATCTTCTTCTTCAAAACTACCAGTCAGATAGCTTTGATATTTGGTACATATGTCCCTAGGGATGATCTATTTCAGATTTGTTCAAATTGTGCAGAAATATGCAAATTTGCATTTTTAGTGCAATTTATGCCATTTTTGGTCAAAAAATGTATTTCTCAAAAAGTACGGGTCTGATAGGTTTGAAATTTGGTATACAGGTTTCTATAGATGAACTAAATTATATTTATTGAAATAATGATGAAATCCGCAATTTTGATTTTTTGGAGCAATTTTTCCAAATTTTGGTCGAAAAATGTGTTTCTCAAAAAGTACTGGTCTAACAGCTTTGAAATTTGGTATACAGGTTTCTATGCACGTACTAAATTTGATCTTTTGAAATTATGATGAAATCTGCAATTTTTATTTTTGTGGGCAATTGTTGCCTTTTTTGGTCAGAAAGTTTTATTCTCAAAAAACTACTCATTAGATAGCTTTTGTTGACATGTTCTTAGGGATGATCCAATGTGATATATTCAAAGTATGATGAAATCTTCAATTGTGTATTTTTGCAGCTTATTTTAGCCACTTTTTTCTGGCCACTGCATTGAGCTATCAAAGATGTCCACCTTCTTCATCAACATGTGTCAAAAAAAGTTATTCTGTACATAAACACAGCGGAGCTATATCGGCCGCAAGGTCGCTTGTTACATATTACGTGCAACTGCAACCAAATACAGTAGGGTAGCCAAATATTGTGTACATTATTTCTATGTATGCAATATGATGTTACAAGAGGACACCTTTACTTTGGTATGATAGAATTTAACAGGCTGTAAAGGTATTGTGTAAGTGTCTGTGTCTGTTGCAACAGCTGCCACCCATCACATACTCAGTAGAGGGTACATCAAAATGTGTTCAAATGCTACTGACTATGAATATCACAAGCTACATTTAAGGTCATGAGGAGCTATTAAATATCATATATACACTCAATCTGGCTTGCAAAATGTAGCCAATTGTGAGCAAAATGTCATTGGTGCTATTTTTCTTATTTACATAAGTCCAATAAGCAGTCCTTTCCTGCTCTTCGACATTTAATTCAGTAAATGACTTATCAGATTTTAATTTACAGCCTCAGATACCTATTCTCATGAATGCAACAAAAGTATCCATTCGTATTAATCAATGTGAAGGTATATCAAGTGCTTGTAGAATAATCATTACAATTTATATTCACAGCTGTGCAAACTAGTGTGACCCTTGTATGAAATATTCCTTCAATGCACTTTTCTATACCCTTCTCTCTACAAACAGGAGCATCAATGATCATACAGAGTCTTGTCCAAAATGGTCATGTCACCTTGGAGTATGGCAGCCTTAACACAGAAAACAATAGAGAAGACTTTTCTGCACAGCATGATCACGTTGACAACCAATGTACAGAAGACAAAGATTCCTTCAGTTTGTCTGAGAGTCATCTGAATAATGATGAAAATAACTCACAGAATGCACTGGTACAGGTATGCAGTAATAAGAGCCAGGAGTGTGAAAGAGGTGATTGGAAAACAAGGCTTGTAAAGGATTGCCCATTGCAGATAAAAGAGTCTTATTTCTGTTCAGAAAGTGGGACGACATCAGTTTGGAAATGTGGACTAAATCGCCATATTGAAAGAAATAACAGACCTCATGAATGCACGGATTGTGGTGAAACATTCAATGAAAAGGACAGTCTTAGGAAGCACAGACTGATCCATTCAGGCCTCAGACAGTATGAATGTAAAGAGTGTGGTAAAACATTCACACAAAAGGCTCAGCTTAGTACACACTATTTGGTCCATTCAAACCTCAGACCATATAAATGTAAAGTATGTGGTAAAACATTCAATTATAGAAACTCTCTCAGGGTGCATGGTTTTGTCCATTCAGGATTCAGGCCATATGAATGCAAAGAGTGTGGTAAAAAATTTACATGTAATCGCAATCTTACAAAGCACAAACTGATCCATTCAGGAGTCAAACCTCATGAATGTGAAGTGTGCTGTAAGACATTCTCAAGTAAGAGCTCTCTTAGCACGCACAGACTGATCCATTCAGGCCTCAGACCCTATAATTGCAAAGACTGTGGTAAAACATTCACACAAAAGAGCAATCTTAGGACACATCAAGTCACGCACTCTGGTGTACGTGTCAGAAAGTATAAATGTGAGAAGTGTGATAAAACATTCTTAGCAAAGAGCAGTCTTACGAAGCACAAACTGATCCATACTGGTTTCAAACCATATGAATGCAAAGAGTGTGGTAAGACATTCGCAAACAAGTCCGATCTTACGAAGCACAGTATGGTTCACACAGGCCTCAGACCATATGAATGCAAAGAGTGTGGTAAAACGTTTACACAAAAGGTCCATCTTAAAACACACAAATTAGCCCATTCAAACATAAGACCATATGAATGTGAAGTTTGTGGTGATACATTCAAAGCTAGGGGAGCTCTTGCGGTGCACAGTTTGATCCATTCAGGCCTCAGACCATATGAATGCAAAGAGTGTGGTAAAACATTTACACGTAAGGGCGATCTTAGGCCGCACAGACTGATCCATTCAGGAGTCAAACCTCATGAATGTGAAGTGTGCGGTAAGACATTCTCACGTAATGAACATCTTAACATGCACAGACTAATCCATTCAGGCCTCAGACCATATGAATGCAAAGAGTGTGGTAAAAGATTCACACAAAAGAGCAATCTTAGGAAACACCAAATCACACACTCTGGTGTACGTGTCAGCACATATGAATGCAAGGAGTGTGGTAAAGCATTCTCAGCAAAGAGCAGTCTTACGAAGCACAGACTGATCCATTCGGGTGTCAAACCATTTCAATGCAAAGAGTGTGGTAAGACTTTCAGACAAAAGGCTGGTCTTATGACGCACAGTGTGGTCCATTCAAACCTCAGACCCTATGGATGTGAAGTATGTGGTAAAGCATTCAAAGATAGAAGCACTCTTAGGAAGCACAGAATGACACATTCAGGCTTTAGACCATATGAATGCAAAGAGTGTGATAAAACATTTAAACGTAGCGATGATCTTACGAAGCACATACTGACTCATTCAGGCCTCAGACCGCATGAATGCAAAGAGTGTGGTAAAACATTCACACAAAAGAGCAGTCTTAATGTGCACATGTTAGTTCATTCAAACCTCAGACCACATGAATGTGAAGAATGCGGTAAAACATTCAAAGATAGAGGCGCTCTTACGAAGCATAGAAAGATTCATTTAGGCCTCAGCAGATCGTATGAATGCAACGAGTGTGGTAAAACATTCACAAAACAGAGCAATCTTACCGCGCATAATGTGGTCCATTCAAACCTCAGACCATATGAATGTGAAGTATGTGATAAAACGTTCAAAGACAGAAGCAGACTTATGAAGCACAGAATAATCCATTCAAACCTTAGACCATATGAATGTGAAGTATGTGATAAAGCATTCAAAGATAAAAGGAATCTAAAGAAGCACAAATTAACCCATTCCGGCATCAGACCATATGAATGCAAGGAGTGTGGTAAAACATTCACGGAAGAAGGCAATCTTACAAAACACAGACTGATCCATTAAGGCCTTAGTCTTGATGAATGAGAAGAGTGTCGTAAGACATTCATGTAAAAGGGCAATCTTAGGACTCACCAATTGAGCCACTCTGATGTCAAACCATACAAATTGGTTGAGTGTGGTAAATAATTCACACAAAAGGGCTGTCTTATTATTATGAGGCACATATTGATCCACTTACATCTCAGCTGTAGGAATATGACGAGTGTGATAAAACCATCATCGATACATGTACTCTTAGGTTGTACAGATTGATCCATTTGTGCAGTCATACCACATATATGCCAAGTTTGCAATACAACATTTGCACTCAAGTATTCTCCAGCCTACTCAAATATCAGACCACATAAATGTAAAGAGTGTGGTTGAGAACTTTGTTATATGGATGCATATGGATGACTGTTCATATTGTGGTGAAATCTGCATATTTTGTATTTTAGGGTATTCGTCCTCCTCAAAGGGATAAGAGCTCTTTTTGTAAACTGGTTGTAAGAATGTTGTAAACTTTGATCATAGAGGTCCAGAGGGATGACCTTCATCAGTTTTGTTAAAATTGTGATTGTAAAACTGTTATTTCTGAGTCCGCATGGCATTAGCTTAAATTTGTTGACATGGAGATCTTCAGGGTTTACAGGTACGCATTGGGCGTAACGGAAAAAACATTTTTTTGAAATAACGACGAACTCTATTGAACATGTTACATTTTTATTGGTACAGCCTTGAAAGAAACAATTGATGCTACATAACTGATAGAATGTTGGACAACATATTGCAAAATCATGAACATTTTTATCAGCAAACATTTTATTTTTTGGCCTGGATTAACTACGCATTGGAGGGAAATAACGTGTGCTCATTTCTTTGTTACGGAGACTGCGTCTGTTTTCAATGTGTATATGATTATGCAGACGTTAATTTGCTTTGTAGAGTAATTATGCGTGAAGTACGCAGAATTTTGCGTTAACGCAAGCTTTGTATCGGCTTTTTACTTTTTTCGATTTAATCATTTTAAAGTCACATTTTAAGCTTTTTTGTGAAAATCAGTATTTTCAATTTGTCCTTTAAACCACTGATTTGATCATTTAGTTGTTTTGCATGGGTGTTCGGTACGTTTAAATGTGGCCAGAAATGTTCAAAATGTGGTGATGCATGCCTTGTATTATTTTGAAAATTTTTGTCTTTTTTAGTTTATTTTTAGTTGATTTTAAGTTTATTTTGCTTAAGTTACTGTCTGCGAAAGCGCGTAATTCAATAATAAAATGTGAGTTGAAAAATCAAAAGTGACTCCATCTTCTTTTAACACGACTTGACCTAATTTGGGATAGTTAGGTTTTCATATTTTGCAAATTTCTCAAACGTTTTAGTTGCCATATAGCTGAATGTTGCAATATAGCCAATTACTCATAAAAACAAATGTGTAATATAAAAAGACAAGCAGATGAGGCAACATTTGCAGATTAAATCGACATAACTTCACCGTCCAATTATCCCAAATTAGTTCCAATCGTGTTTTTAAAGACTTTTCTGTTAAAGATATTAAACTTTTCCTGGTGTGTTTGAACATGTCTCTTAAATATTAAGTTGACTTCGACTTCTATCTGGCATCTTTCCTCTTATGGCTATCATGATTATAAACATGGTCATTATAATTTTCGTTTCTTTCTTCTTTTCAATTCTGATTAAAATTTAGTGACAAGTGAATTTAAAATTTCTCTCCCAACATAGGTGAAGAGTGTACGTTGGGAGAGAGTTGCATCTGGTCATATACTGATAGCATCCTTGTTGTGTTTCTCAGGACATCTACATACGTTTGAAACAACAACACTGCAGTACGTTACGGTATGTTCATCGAATTTTATTGGTCAATAACAACATGACCAATATCAACATAAACAACAATACAAACGACAAGACCAACAACAACAACCGGATTTCTTGGTTCCCTATGGGAACACCGGAATTCTGAGTGAGCTTCATGATCAGCTATTTCGCCTCCAGTTAAACTCGGAGTTTAGGCTTTTACAGACTAAATTTTCTTTGGCTTATTGATGTTGTTTTTGTTATTTCCGAATCTGTCTAAATGTCATTGAACGAGACGGCTGAACTTTCCAAGTTTCTGTAAGGGTTAATGATCGTTACGAATTTTCCTACATCTTGGTTAAAACTCCGTTTTCAGGGACATTCACTGTATTTACGTCATTGATACCTAAGTATCAAGGATACAGGTAGAAACTTGTACTAGTGACATCTATTGTCACGGCAGTAGAGTGAATTCGTATCATCAATACCTAGCTCACATAGTGAAGTATTGACAACTCATTATGGAAGACGCTATCTGACGATGGCCGTCCAAGAACCGGCAGCCGGCTACCATGACGACGACCCATGACCCGATAACGACAAAATGATGCTTGGAATTCGACTACGAGATACAAGACTCCGGTAAGAACTGATTCTGTGAAACATGACAGACACCAACAGCTCAACAAATCACTTAAGGGAGCAGACAACGTTTGAAAAATATCAACTTTGAGGAACGACTTAGAACAACTAAGAACACCGATGATGTGGCCACGAAATGTGAAAACCAATCGGCATGAACAGGACCCTGGGATGAATACATAAGGGAAATGTTGTATACGATGATGTCACCTGTGCAGATTATGTTTGTTTGTTTATTTCACCAGCGAAAAGGTTACAAGACACATCGTACAGTGAAACAATAGAAACAAATAATGGTAATAGCAAGTTACAACAGTGTTTGTCATCAAAATGTTTTAACATCCCTGGTGAGGACCGTGGAAATAGTTCTTACAAACCAGTCAAGTCCATGGCCCAAATATACTAATAATAAGGAATGATAGAACATGACTTCAAGGTGACGAAGCATTTAAGATAAATAAATGAAGCAAGCCCATACAACAGAAATATATCGAGTGGGAGGGGAAAATATTGCATGAAAATATAAGTCAGAGTAAAGGGAGTACAGAGTCGTAAATAAATGAGACTATGTAATGTCAATTTATGTCTAGTAGATATTTCTTGAGTTGCGTCTTGAAGGAATGCCAATTTGTTAAGTTTTTGATGGTATGTGGAAGGGAATTCCAATGTTTTACTGCAGCATACTTGATATTATGTTGACTGATTGTAAGCTTCACTTTGGGTATAGGGAGATTTTTCTTAATCTTAGAGCGGGTATGATAGCCATGAGGTACGAGCCAATATTTTAATTATTTTAGCCAATTGAGAAATATTAGTTGATTAGTGATTGGAGGCCTAAATAATTTAATCTAATTAGGATGCTACAATTTCTTTTAAAAAGGGATGATCACCCACTTTCTTTACCGGAGGTAGCTGAGCATCTCTGATGTTTAAACTTTACACTTCAATAATAAACCACCATCGATTGACACCCAAAAACTTTGTGAGTGTCTACTCTGTCCAAGATCTTAACGTACCTCTCGGCGAGATGAGATATATTTGAAGATGTTTCGGGTACTGTTGCTGCATTAGTAGACGCCTACTTCGAAAATGCAGCAAAGTTTCAGTTTGCCCGTACCCTACTGGAACACTTAAAAGAGGCTCCAAGCTCTGATTCACTGCGATCATATCGATAGCTCACAAACCAAACGACCCTTTTCAGAGCCACCAAATATTCTAAAAAGAGATTTGCCTGCGCCTCGAAGACATATATTCGGATTCTCAAATTTCTACATTTCTTTTCTGATCTACCACTTGAAGCTCTTGGAGAAAGAAAAACTTTCACGGTGCTAGTTTTTCAAAAATCAAAAAATTAATTTTCTCTCATCGAGTTATCACAGGGATGCATGGAGACCATTTTGAATTCAAATATCACAAAACGTTAGGTGATTTGTTTCGCTATTTCCAAACTTTGCACGGTGACCCCCTGACTTTTATTGTGGTTTTGGTGAGGGAATTGTGGAAATTGTCATTTAGGAAAGTTTGAGCGAAAGTTTAAGTCTTTCACTTTCGAGGCGCGTCCTCGGACTTTCACAATCTGACATTTTTGGCAAATTGCGATAGCTGACAGCGTTCAAATGAAAGCGACTACAGTCCATATGTGTGCGCGCTTCTTTTTGCATTTTCCCGCACAAAGATGTATAATTGTTCGTTTAAACCGCAAAAGAGCTACATTTTATCCAGCGCACTGAAAAAGTAACACTTCATAAACCATAGCAACTATATCAACAATAGCACAGGGTCAATAGTGTAAGTACAGGGACACTTGAGTGGCTTGGCCCTAGTGATGGCAATCGTCCCGGAAATATTAGCAATTTTATCAGCATCTCTGTGTATTCGACAAATTTGCATTTTCCAAGGGATTCCAGGGGCGGCTACCCTCCCCCCCTTTCTGCCCCCGCTGGCTTTGGCTGAGGTAAGTTGATACGGGCGGCGGAAGGAAGGGGGTGTGGGGTGTTCATAGATAGCTATAAAACTCTGTTACTAACACTGGGATGCATTGTTTAAGTGCCGCTACAGCTCACCGTTTCCGAATAGGGGAATGGCTGGCGAAATGTCGTAGGTATAAGTCTTATAGAAACAGTGTAGGTGCTCATAGCATGGATGTCTATTTTTTACATCCATGCTCATAGATACCGCCGTTTATTCCTGACACATGGATGTTAGTTGTTACATAATGCCTGGTTTTGTTCGTAATAACGACATCTCTGTACACATATTTACAGTGGTTATTTACATACAATTAGCTACTATTATTATACTGTAATACTTTATCTTTATTGAAGAAAATTTGAACTTATTTTTGTATCACACTTTTATTGTCACAAATGTGATGTAAATCCTATATTTACAAGCAAGCAATAAAATATTATTATTAGGGGCCCAAGCCTACCGGCTGGGCCCCTATTGGTTTTATAGGAGTTCAATATTTAGGGGCCCAAGCCTACCGGCTGGGCCCCTATTGGTTTCGTAGGAATT
>LD351782.1:6914-19052 GCA_001465055.1 Ptychodera flava | reverse complement strand
TAATGAACTTTGCTAATTAGGGATATATATCTGAATTGACCGGACCAAAGTTGATGAACCTTGCTATATACATTAAAGATACTATGATACAACATTATTGAAAGTCAAAAAGTATTTTTTCTTCAGCCCATTCCTAATTTGCATATTCGATGATCTTTTCTAATTACGGATATATACTGGGATTTACATTTTCATGTCAGCTAATTTATAATTTGCATATCTAATGAGCTTTCACAGTTCGGCATATATTGCTTAAAGGACTTGGCCAAAGGTAAGTATGCTTGCTATATGAAGTGGTGATACAATGACAGAAGTCAAAGAACTTTAATATTTTTATTTCAGCTAATTACATATTTGTATACTTCAAGAACTTTTAGAATTAATTGGCGGTGAATATTGTTCACTATACTGATCATATTACTTTCAATGAAGTTGCAAACATGTGGAAAAGGTTCAAATTTACATATAATGCAATATATAATGAAACACTTGAGTATTTTCAGTTCATATCTGGTGTATTGCTTCTTTATCGAGAGTTATTAGCCTATTAGTTCAGTTTTCAGATATCTTTTTAAGTCGACAGCAGTACCTCATTTTTTTCTGTCATATATAGTTGAGCAAACCCATTTTCTTAGTTTAGGGGTTGATTCAATAACTTGGCTAGGAATTCCTTTTTTGCTCACGTGTTCACACACGTGAGCATATGTCGCAGCAATGTCTGTCTGTCTGTCTGTCTGTCTGTTTGTCCGCTATATAAAAAACGGCTGATCAGATCAGAATCAAATCTGGTACATAGATTCCGTTTGCAAATGGCAAGAATTAATTAGTTTTTTGCGGGTGTGGCTTGCATACTTTTTGCTCATTTGCATAATTAATGATTTTAGAAAAAACATATACATTAACCTGATATGAACTGAAAATGCTCACGTGTTTCATTATATATTGCAGTTATGTGTAAATTTTAACCTTTGCCACATGTTTGCAACTTCATTGAAAATATTATGATCAACGTAATGAACAATAATCACCGCCGATTAGGTCATGAAGTATACAAATATGTAATTAGGTGAAATAAAAATATCAAAGTTCTTTTACTGCTGTCATTGTATCACCACTTTATATAGCAAGTGTAATTACCGTTGGCCAAGTCCTTCAAGTCATATATGCCGAGCTGTGAAAGCTCATTAGACATGCAAATTATAAATTAGCTGACATGAAAATGTGAAATGACTTTTGATATTGTTTTAACCTGGTATAATCATCAATGTACATAGCATTTTTGCCAACTTTGATCAAGTTAATCCATATATCCCTAACAAGCAAAGGTCATTCAATATGTAAATTAGGAATTGGCTTAAGTAAAAATGCTTAATGATTTTCAACAATGTTGTATCATGGTATCTGCAATATATGTAGCAAGTTTTGTCAACTTTGGTCAAGTTGATTCAGATATATATCTCTAATTAGGAGAGTTCATTTAATATGCAAATTAGGAATTGGCTGAAGAGAAAATGCTTAATGACTTTCAATAATATTGTATTATAGTGTCTTTAGTGTACATAGCAAGTTTCATCAATTTTGATTAAGTCAATCCAGATAAATATCCCTAATTATGAAAATTCATTTAATATGCAAATTAGGAATTGGCTGAAGTAAAAATGATTTTTGATTTTCGATAATATTATATCACAGTATCTTTGATGTATATAGCAAGTTTCAACAACTACAATCAAGTTAATTCAGATATATATCCCTAATTTGGAAAGTTTATTCAATATGCAAATTGGGAATTGGCTGAAGTAAAAATGTTTAATGACTTTCAAAAATGTTGTATCATAGTAGCTTCAATACATGTAGCAAGTTTCATCAACTTTGGTCCAGTCAATTTAAATATATATCTATAATTAGCAAAGTTCATTAAATATGTAAATTAGGAATTGGCTGCAGTTACAACGCTTAATGACTTTCAATAATGTTAAATCATAGTATCTTTAATATACATACCGAGTTTGGTTGATTTTGATAGAGTTAAATAAGACATATATCCCTAATTAGGAAAGTTCATTAAATATGCAAATTAGCAACTCTCTTTCATGTCACCCCTTAATGGTTCCCACTACTGATATATCTTGGTGTGATCAACATTTGTAGCTATTCTCATCAAATTGTGTGTAGTCGTTTTTAATGAACATCCGTTTTTTTTCTAAAATCATTAATCATGCAAATCAGCAAAAAGTGTGCGAGCCACACCCACCAAAAACTAATCAGTTCTTGCCATTTGCTAACTGAATCTATGTACCGGATTTGATTCTGATATGATGAGCCGTTTTTGAGATATCGGACCAACAGACAGACAGACAGACAGACAGACAGACGGACAGACGGACACACAGACAGACAGACATCGCTGCGACATATGCTCATGTGTGTCAACACGTGAGCAAAAAATGACTGCACACAATTTGATGAGAATTGCTACAAAATGTTGATCACACCAAGATATATCAGCAGTGGGAACCGTTAAGGGGTGACATGAAAGATAGTTGCTAATTTGCATATTTAATGAACTTTCCTAATTACGGATATATATCTGATTTTACTTTATCAAATTTGACCAAACTTGGTATGTATATTGAAGATACTATGATTTAACATTGAAAGTCATGAAGCATTTTAACTTCCCTATTCCTAATTTGCATATTTAATGAACTTTGCTAATGAGGGATATATATTTTAATTTGACTGGAGCGAAGTTGATGAAACTTTTTGCATTTATTGAAGCTTCTATGATACAACATTCTTGAAAGTCATTAAGGATTTTACTTTAGCAAATTCCGAATTTGCATATTTACTGAACTTTCCTAATAAGGGATATATATCTGAATTAACTTGATTGTAATTTTTGAACTTGCTATATACATCAAAGATACTGTGACATAACATTATTGAAAGTCAAAAGACATTTTTACTTCAGCCCAATTTGCATTTTAAATGAATTTTCATAATTAGGGAAATATATATCTGAATTGACTTGATCAAAATTGATGAAACTTGCTATGTACATTAAAGACACCATAATACAATACTATTGAAAGTCATTAAGCATTTTCTCTTCAGCCAATTCCTAATTTGCATATTTAATGAACTTTCTTAATTAAGGATATATATCTGACTTGCTACATGTCTATGATACAACATTATTGAAAATCATTAATTAAGCATTTATAATTTAGCCAATTCCTAATTTACATATTTAATGAACTTTGCTAATTAGGGATATATATCTGAATTGACCAGACCAAAGTTGATGAACCTTGCTATATTCATTAAAGATACTATGATATAACATTCTTGAAAGTCAATAAGCATTTTTTCATCAGCCAATTCCTAATTTGCATTTTCAATGATCTTTTCTAATTACGGATATAAACTGTGATTTACTTGATCAAAGTTGGCAAAAACATCCTATGTACATTGATGATTATACCAGGTTAAAACAATATTGAAAGTCATTTGTTTCACATTTTAATGTCAGCTAATTTATAATTTGCATATCTAATGAGCTTTCACAGTTCGGCATATATGTGCTTGAAAGGCTTGGCCAAAGGTAATTACACTTGCTATATAAAGTGGTGATACAATGACAGCAGTCAAAGAATATTAATGTTTTTATTTCAGATAATTACAAATTTGTATTCTTCATGACCTTTTGGAATTAATCGGCGGTGAATATTGTTCATTAGTTGATCATATTACTTTCAATGAAGTGGCAAACATGTGGCAAGGGTTGAAATTTACACATTAGTGCAATATATAATGAAACACGTGAGCATTTTCAGTTCATATCTGGTTGTAGTTTTAGACGGAAAACACATCAGAAGATACGGGTTTGGGTCCATAACTTCTCTTTCTTCCACCTTTCCAATATTTCAGTTGGTCAGTCACGTAGATTAGTTTCAGTCTGTATTCTAAACCTGAAACCATAGGTTAGCTTTTATCAGTAGTTTAACTGTAATTTAAGTTATCTGCTCTGCTTGCTGTTTGTTTTATTTCTTATGAGCTTACGTTAGTCGCTTTAACTTTCACTTTTAAAAACATTTTCCCACTTTGTACTTGCCATAAGTATAGGCGGAAAACACATCAGAAGGTAATCAGAAAGTACGGGTTTGGGTTTATAACTTCTCTTTCTTCTACTTTTCCAATATTTTCGTAGATCAGTTAACATAGATCAGTTTAGCTTATTTTTCCATCTGTATTTCCAAATAGAAACCGTAGGTTTGTGTTATTGAGTATAGCTTAATTAGTCTAACTTAGCTGCCCTTTTTGTTTTATTTCTTATACGTTGGTCACTTTAACTTTCACTTTGAGCCATAGTAAAAACCTTTTTCCCACTTTGTACTTTAAATCAGTATAATAGAAAGTGTTAGATACATATCGTTACTAGTTGTTCATTTGTTCCTTAACTTTCGCTTTTGCTCTCCTGTATTTAACTGGACATTCACTTTAACTTTCACTTTGCCATAGATTAAATTAGTTTATATTTTTAATCATTGACTGCATCGGTTGGTTTTAGTTCTTAACATTTTTTAGTGCTCCACTAAAGGTAATTTTTCCATTCTGATTTTCTGATTTTTCTGTGCAATATTATTTAGATCAGTTTAACTTCTAGTTTAAGTGTGACTGAGAGATTTATCCTCCAGTATTTTTTAAGATAGTTTTCTTTCAGATCAGATTTTTTTAATTGAACAGATAAACAAACTTATACTTTCTGTTTCTGCCGTGTTTTAGTATAGCTTGCTATAGAGATGTTTAATGTTAACTTGTTGAAAAAAAGAGCAGCACAGTATCTTCTTTCTGTTTGTATTTTAATCAGAAGGGACACAGGTTAGTTCTTGCCGAATAGCTGTACCAGTTAAGACCTGATTAATACCATTTCTGGTTTATTCCTGCAGCTTCACCTTGATCATAGGTCACGTTGTGACAAAGAATTAGCTGTTTTCTGTCTCCCATTATTTCCAGAGGCTAAATGGGTTATAGTTACTCTATAGCTTTTAATCAATGGATAGCTAAACTAATAAACTCTTTCTTCTATATTATATTTCTGAAGCTCTAAGTAGTTCAGTTTTATTTCAACTTTTTCCACAAAGCAGCAGTGTCCCATACTTACATTTTGATTAGATACTAAAGTTTTCATTCCATTGAGTATTTTCTATTTACTTAGATTTTAGTTAATTCACATTTGCCTTCTCAATCAGTAATCCTAGTTTATCTGCAGCCCCAGCTGATCCTATTGATTACTGCTGAATTTAATTAGCATTTCTCCTTAGAACTCCGATTTTTTAGCTCGCATTTGGTATGTATATATGTGCCAAAGAGAGGTTATAGTATGTTACAGGTGAATCAGTTCATTTGCATGCCATTTGCATGTCTGTCTGTCTGTCTGTCTGTCTCTGTCTGTCTGTCTGTCTGTATGTATGTATGTATGTCCGTCCACGACAAAAACTCCTAAACCGCAACACATACTGTCTTAGTATTTGGCATATCGGTGCACCTAGGGGTTGAGATGTGAATTTATTCAATGAACTTGTCAGTGTCAATAATATGCAAATGAGGAGAAAAAAAAACCCTGCAAATTGCTTAAACTCTGTAACCGTTGGTTAGATGGGGTTGAAACTGGGCATGAAGGCTCCTTTAGGTATTCTAAATTAGGAGTGTACAAATTGGTATGAAATTTGCATGGTTCTATTTTTAGGGTAATTTTTTCAGTTTTTAGTCAAAAAATCTTTTTCTCTGAAACCACTAATCTGATTGCTTTGAAAATTGGTATACTCGTTCCTAAGGATGAGCTCAGTAAAGTTTATTCAAATTAAATTGGAATTTTCATATTTGTAATTTTGGGGCAATTTTCCTAAGTTTTGGTCAAAATATTTTTTTATCCAACAAATACTGATCTGATAGCTTTGATATTTGGTATACAGGCTCCTAAGGTTGATCAAAATCTGATATATTCAAATTCTGATGAAATCTGCAATTTTGTATATTATGGGCAATTTTCTCAGTTTTAGTTTAAAAAAATTTTCTCAAAAATACTAGTCTTATTGCTTTTATATTTGGTATATATGGTCCCTAGGATTAATCTTCATATGATACACTGAAATTAGGTTGAAATAGGCAATTTTGTATTTTGGGGCAAGTTTTGCCAATTTTGGTCAAAAAATTTGTTTCTCAAAAACTTCGTGTCTGATAGATTTAATATTTGGAAGACATGTTCCTGGAGATTATTTCAATTAAAAATGTTCAAATTATGGTAAAATCTTTAATTAAAGTATGTATTTTTGCAGTATTTTGCCATTTTGATCAGGCTGACCTGAAGTGGGCTATCAAAGATTTCCTCCTTCAGCAACACATATGTCACAAAAAGTTATTCTCTACATAACACAAAAGAACATTTTTAGCTGCTTGGTCACTAATTTTAAAATTTCAGAGAAATATCACCAATTTTGTGTTTTGGTAAAGTTATTTCCTAATTGTTGACAGAAAAAAAATTACAGAAATAGTCTGCTGTACAGTACTGGTTTGAAATTTGGTTTGTAAATCCCTACAAATGTTCCCACGCACATATTACCATGTCAGAATGAGATGAACAATTGCAATATTTTTTTTTATTTTTCTTTGTTATTGTTGGTAAAAAATATCTTTATAACAACCACTTCCAATCCTGGTTTTTTTAATTTAGCATGAAGGTTTCAATGACTAGTAGTACCATAACTTATTCAGATTGTGTTGATATGAACAAAATTAATAAATTTTTAGAAGAAATTTTCTTATACGTACAGGAACCTAGAGTACATAATGTGCAGATATAGTAAGTAGGTAAACTGTATTCGGAGCTGAAATGCAGTAAAAAATTCACTAAAAAGCCAAGCTGAAGGTGATTTTAGCTGGTTTGGTTTCCAACAAATATAGTTCATAAGTTTTTCAATGTTGAAGAGTATCAAGGTTGTAAATAGTCACTTCCTGCCATGTGGCCATGGAAGAAAACAATGTTTACTTTTCCATGTAGGATTTCTGAGTTAATGGTTGTATGTTCAAATTTCTCCATATATCTGGGCAAAATGTAAACATTGGTTGCATGTTATGTATTTCAGTCTATGTCAAATATTGTTCATGAGAAATCAAGCAAAGTTTGCTGTGTGCCTGTGAAAGATAAAATATTCGTCAAAACTGCCTTGCAGGTTGACTGTCTTAAAATCATCACATAAGTGGAAAGAGGACAAGAAACTAATCAAATTGATGTAATATATTTACCCTGAGTGCCTATATACCAGCTGTTTGTTATATCTTTATCACTGCCGATGGGCCAAGGCACACTAGGAGGCCAAGACCAAGTTTTTTTAGGTTATAAATTAATGATTTCCGCATTAAATGTGGCCAGCTTCAATATGTGGAATGGCTAGATGGTGCTCTATAACAGAATGAAATGTTGTACATGTCGATGAAAGAATAAGAAATAAATTTAATTTTTCTTAATTTGCATTCCAGGCGTTCACCAAACTCACATGTTCACAAATCACACACTTGAATCAAGTCTTAGGACTAATAAAACCAGTACGTAAATCCAGAGTAAAGCTGTGCACAAACTCGCTCTGCGTGGCAGGGCTGTGTGTTACCGGCATTTAATTGTACGGTAACACAGCCCTACCACGCAGAGCTATGCACAAACACTCTTCCACAGCGTGTGTGTGCGTTGGTTTGCGTTTGGAAGGTGGTTTTGGTTTTATATTTTTGGTCTGGGGAGTAAACTTTCCTGTTTCTCGCTTCTATGTTTTGAATTTGGCGTGTTCATGTTTTCGTTTGACAAGTCTTGCTTACAGCCGGGAAAAGTTGCGCTCAGACGTGCTGGCCCGGCGCGGCGGCAGGGCCTTTATTTTTACGTTTTGAATAGTGATTTCACTGGTATGAAGTTTAGACATATACCTTCGACCCTTTCTAATATGAATACGTCATAGCTGGCATGGTTGGCTTTACAGACCACGCGATTGGCTAATTTCAAATGTTCATTAACACGGGAATCTCTGGAGCGCCCTGGTCCTTCAAAGCCAGTAAAATCATCATACAACGACGTGAAAATCGCGTTTTTTCGAGCGATTTTCGAGATGTGAGGTAAATGTCTATTTGAGGTTTCGTCATGCTACTTATAACTCGATCGCTCGTAAATAGAGTGTTATTTTAGGGCTCAGAAATTGGGATGCATGAGCTGGAAGGGTGCTGAGCTTGCACCCCTTGTTTAAGTGTATGAAGAGAGTGTACGTTAGCAGAGAGTTGTATCGGGCCAAGTAATGGGGTGTCCTTGTAGCGTTTCTTATGATATCTACGTTGCGTTTGAAACATTTATAACAACACTACAGTTATATTCGTCGAATTTTATTGGTCAACAACAACAACAACAACAACACGACTAATAAACATAAACAACAATACAAACAACAACAACGACCAGATGTCGGGCCAAGTGGTAGTGTTCTTGTAGCATTTCTTATGACATCTACGTTACGTTTTAAACATTGACAACAACACAACAGTTATGTTCGTCGAATTTTATTGGTCAACAACAACAACAACAACAACACGACTAATAAACATAAACAACAATACAAACAACAACAACAACAACAGCCAGATGTCGGGCCAAGTAATGGTAGTGTCCTTGTAGCGTTTCTCCTTTAACCTGAATGGACAGTTTCTGCTGGTGGATATTTACCTGTCCCCGAGTGTGTCTGATAGCTCAGTAACTGAGTAAAAGCTTCGTGCTTTTCCGATTACTGTATGTGTTTGTACTGTGTCTGTGTGTCGTCTGCTCCACGCACACTGTGTTGCTCGGTCGCACACAGAATTGTAACATCTAAGTCGGTTGCTGTTACCAACTCTTTTTTGGGGTTCGAAACGGTGGCCGACTGGTTTTGTGTAAGGCCTAGCAGTTAGGCGACGTTGCCGTGAGTGTGTGGGGGTTCGAATCCCGTCTGGGTTATAGTAAAAAATATATTTTTATGACATCTACGGTACGTTTGAAACATTAACAACAACACGACATTTATGTTCGTCGAATTTTATTGGTCAACAACAACAACAACAACAACAACAACAACACGACTAATAAACATAAACAACAATACAAACAACAACAACAACAAGATGTCGGGCCAAGTAATGGTAGTGTCCTTGTATCGTTCTTATGACATCTACGTTACGTTTGAAACATTAACAACAACACAACAGTTATGTTCGTCGAATTTTATTGGTCAACAACAACAACAACACATAAACAACAATACAAACAACAACAACCAGATGTCTGGGTTCCTATGGTATCAATGGCCAGGAGAAGCCCTATATTGCTATTGACACCCTGGTGTCAATAGGCTCGATCGGCCTATTTGTTTAGGTACGTGTATGGCGTACGCGTTTTGCAAGAAGAGAGATGTCAGAGCTTTAAAATAATACCGAAGTTGTAGTTGTCCTACGCAAACTAAAAATGGTACGTGATTTTAAAAATGTGTTGACAGAGTGGCCACACAACTGTTCCACATAATGACTGAATACGGTAGAATTTGTGATCGCTGCCATCTCCGATACAAATAGGGTTTTCTGAACGATCTGTATAGGTACACGATTTATATTTCGCAGGACTTCAGGCCAGAGTCCGGGAATCACAGCGATATATGGGGTTTGGCTGTATGAGCCAGACTAAAAATGGTACGCGATTTTTAAAATGTGTGTTGACAGAGTGGTCACAGAATTGATCGACATTATGACAGAATAGGTAGAATTTTTAGGGGAGAACCATTTGATTTTTTTGGGGGGGGGTATGGAGGAAATGGGTATGGGAGCAAATTTTTTTTTCCTGTCACAGTGACAGCAATTTTTTTTTCTACTGTCAGAGCTGCGTCAATTTTTTTTTTCAAATGGAGTAGCAATGCAAATTTTTTTTTCTTTGTCATCAAGTTTGTGATGTGTTGTCATTATTGATGGCCTGAAACTCAGAAATTTCAAATGACACCCCCCCGGTCAACCATGATGAATTTGAGTAACTCCCCTCTCTAACTCTGAAATTTTGACTGATTCCCCCCCCCCCACTTGAAAAGTTAAATACAAATACATGTATTTGTAAAATTTACAAAATACAGCAACAGTAAAGACCTTTGAAATCCTGATGTACTCTGCCAGACTATCATCAGTTATCTCATGATGGTTCAAAAAAGGTGAACCCATCAAAATGAAATTGCAAGTCACTATAAAATAAAGATATAAAAGCTCACGCAGTATCTAACCATATAATATATTGTTTAATTTGGATGGGTATTATGACTGGGTTTTCACTAGGATATCTGACCGGGCAGAATTTGAAAGTACAGGGGGGGGAACACGCGAGAGGCTTAGGGGGAAGTGTCAGAGGGGCTTTCCCCTATCTTGTATGGAAATTTTTAAGATATTAATGTGTGCAATGGTGCAGTCTGGTGCAATCTGAGACGTGTTTTTTAATTTTTTTTACTACGTGAAACTGTTAGAACACCCCAAGGGGGGAGAGCACGAGAGGGGGTTTCCCCCTCTGGTATTGGAAATTTTGGGAAATTGATGTGTTTAATGGTGCAATCTGAGAGGAGTTTCAGGTTATTTTGCACTCGGTAAAACTGTTTGAAAATGACATTGAACACCGCAATAATTTTTTACATTTTATGCATGATCAGTGTTTGTGTCACAATATTCAACAACCAAACAATGACAATACAGTTTGTGAAAAACAGTTCTGTTTGCCAGAGACTGAAGATAAATAAATATACAGGAATGGAAAATCTGTGACCTTCTTGTGTCATTTCTCCAGCTGCCAGCTTCTAATGAAAAGCATGAATATGGTATGTTTAACTGTCAAAATGGTCATTCAACTGAGGTAAATGAAAATATGTTTCTGTGATAATAAAGGATGAATTAACAACAGTTCAGTTTTGTCCTAGATCCTGTGAAAAATTTGAGAAATTGATGTGCGCCACGGTGCAGTGTAGTGAAATCCGATAGGTACTTTAAATTTGTCTTTTACCAGTAAAACTGTTAGAAGACCCAAGGGGGGGAGAGCACGAGAGGGGGTGCCCCCCTCTCGCATTGAAAATTTTGAGAAATGGATGTGTGCAATGGTGCAATCTGAGATGTGTTTCAATTTATTTCGCCAAAAAAAATTGAGTAACCCCGCCCCCTTCTTCCCCTCCACATTTTGAGTAACGCCCCCCTGAAGTTTTCAATTTTTTTAGTGACCCCCTCCCTAGTATTTCATTATATTTGTTGTTCCTCAATTTTTCATTGTCAACTTGTACATCTTCCTAATATATTTATATTGAGAGAATAATATATTGATTTTAACACTAGTTTATTGACTCCTGTCTTGTGTTTTAAAATTTTCACAATTTACAGAAGTCAAAAAGTCCCCTTTATATAGTGCCTATGCCACTGAGATATTGCAACAGAAATCCTGAAATATGATTTCTTGGGTCAGAAAAGGGAAGGAAAACATTGAGTGTACTGGTGTAAAGTAGACCTATGTAGTGCATGCTTATATCATAAGTGCTGGGAAATAAACAAGAATTGCTTGTGGTAAAAACATTTGCGCCGCCTATGGCGGCGCGCCAGCAAAGAATACATGATAGTAGGGTTTCCAAATTTTGCTAATTTCTGGTGCATTGTGACAATTTTTTTTTTCACTTCTGTCTGTTATGACAATTTTTTTTTTCTCAGGCCATGACAGGATCAATTTTTTTTTTCTTCTATCTCACCTGGCGACAGATTTTTTTTTCTCAAAATCCTCCATACCCCCCCCGAAATCAAATGGTCTTCCCCTTAGCTGCCATCTTTGATACAAATGGGATTTTCTGAACGATCTGTATAGGTACACGATTTATATTTCGCAGGACTTCAGGCCAGAGTCCGGGAATCACAGCGATATATGGGGTTTGGCTGTATGAGCCAGACTGAAAATGGTACGCGATTTTTAAAATGTGTGTTGACAGAGTGGTCACAGAATTGATCGACATTAGGTACCGTTCAGTTTTTACGGCCGGGGGGGGCCGGCAAAATCCAGGGGGGGGTCATCAA